>JASANF010013866.1:0-28118 GCA_030248245.1 Trissonchulus sp. WLG1_4
ATATGCGCTATTTGCGCTATAGCGCTTTTTGGGGGTGCTATATGCGCTATTTGCGCTATATGCGCTATCGAAGGTGCTATATGCGCTATTTGCACTATAGCGCTTTTTTGGGTGCTATATGCGCTATTTGCGCTATATGCGCTATCGAAGGTGCTATATGCGCTATTTGCGCTATAGCGCTTATTGGGGGTGCTATATGCGCTATTTGCGCTATATGCGCTATCGAAGATGCTATATGCGCTATTTGCGCTATAGCGCCTTTTGGGGGTGCTATATGCGATATTTGCGCTATATGCGCTATCGAAGGTGCTATATGCGCTATTTCCGCTATAGCGCTTTTTGGGAGTGCTATATGCGCTATTTGCGCTATAAGCGCTATCGACGGTGCTATATGTGCTATTTGTTTTGGATATGGATGAAACTTCTACAGAAAAATGGCCAGGGGGATTTGAACCACCCATTGCTAGATTACTAGCTTAACGCTCTACCGACTGAGCTACGCTGGTCTATTGGTGTTTGTGTTAATTTCCCTTTAAATAGTGATGCTGATCTTGGATAGCGCTTATAGCACCTGAGGGTGCTATTTGCGCTATTTAGGCGCTATTTTGTGCTACCGGCTATTTAATTAAAAACTTTTGTACTTTTTAGTACGTATAAGATGTCTCAATTAAAATTAAGAAGTTTAAAATTCTTTTAAACTTTTAGTTTGTGTTTTGATAGTGTAGTCAACATGTGGAATAGTCTTCCAGATTATGTTGTCTTCTTGTCCACTTCCCTTCCTATCTTCAAGAAAACCTTAGACTCCCAAAACGCCCTCCTCTATAGCTTTATGAAAGGGCGGGCATTTAGAAATCCTTAGGATTTAAGCCCGTGGGTAAACCGAGCAGATGTTTATCATTATTTTCTTTTTCTAATACGTATATAAATATATATATATTTTTTTAACGTTTTATATATATAATATATACTGTAACAATGTATTTTGATGTGTGCTTATCTGAACACTTCTTGTTCTTTTGTCTTGTTATTTATATTTGCTTATATATTGCGTATATACTTTTTCTTGTTAATCAGTATTCTATATATATGTATATATAATCTTTCTGCTTAATAAATCACTTTTTTCTTCTTCTTCTTCTTCTTCTGGGGGCTGCCGCCCCCAGACCCCTTATGTGGCTTACTATTCCTCGTTATTGTCTTTCATTAAAGCCTATGCATGTATACACAACTACATTATGCATTACGCCTTCAATTGACAGAA
This sequence comes from Trissonchulus sp. WLG1_4, assembly GCA_030248245.1. Lineage (NCBI taxonomy): Eukaryota > Metazoa > Nematoda > Enoplea > Enoplida > Ironidae > Trissonchulus > Trissonchulus sp. WLG1_4. The sequence goes on from JASANF010013866.1 coordinate 1,262, forward strand.
TTTGGCCAATAAATCAAAAAATTTTTTCTGGGGGCTGCCGCCCCCAGACCCCTGCAACCTTGTGTCCTTTATGTATGGTCTGGCCGGAAAAACTTTCTGATACGCCTCCAATTGACAGAATTTGTCCAATAAATAGAAAATTTTCCCTATTTTTTTTTCTGGGGGCTTCCGCTCCCATACCCCGGCAGCCTTGCGGTTTAGTAATCTTGCGTTTGTAAGGCGTTTTACGAGTGTTAAAATTGCTAAAAAGTGCATTTTAACCCATTACAAAAAATCGAAAAGTCATCCCCCCCATTTTTTTCTGGGTACGCCACTGCTCAGACCCATATATATATCTGCCCCCCCCCCTCAGCAAAATCCTGGCTACGCTACTGCTGCCGCCCCCAGACCCCTGCAACCACTATGCATGCAATCGGTTAAAAAATTCTAAAAAGTTAACCCTTCTGCAGACTGTTGAACTGCGTGCGCATTTCAATTCCCACCCCCCCCCCGGTCGTCGACCATCAGTTCAGCCCCCCCCCCCTTCGCGAAATCCTGGGTACGCTACTGTTGGGTGTTTAATGACCTCCGTTATATTTTTGAAAAAATCCGTTTTATTTAGGGAAATCATTATCAAAAAAACGGACGATTTTTCTTTTTTGCAGAAAAAATAGACTTTTCATAGAAAAAATTTAGATGCTAACATAAGCTGAATATGATTAAGATTCCTATGATACATCAACTGTGTGTTTTGACCCATTTTTAAAAAAAATATGACAAAAATTTAAAATCTCCGTTTTTGGGTTGCCGACTAGTTGCGAAGCAACAAAAAGCAACCCTTTTGTATCTGTCATGTCCGTTATTATTATTATTATTATTATTGGGTTGCCGACTAGTTGCGAAGCAACAAAAAGCAACCCTTTTGTATCTGTCATGTCCGTTGCCGACTAGTTGCGAAGCAACAAAAAGCAACCCTTTTGTATCTGTCATGTCCGTTATTATTATTATTATTGGGTTGCCGACTAGTTGCGAAGCAACAAAAAGCAACCCTTTTGTATCTGTCATGTCCGTTATTATTAATATTATTATTATTACAAGTCTAGTGGTTTAGTGGATGTAATTTAGTCTCTTAACCCACACTATCCATTAGCCTTCCCTTTTTCTCAATTTCCCTGAACAGACGTCTTTAAGGGGGTAGTGTCGCGAAAACAGTCGACTTTGCAGGGCTGTACAACTTCTTCAGTGAAATCTGAAAGGTCTTTATATATTTTGAAAACTATGTTGAGGCTGATATTTTCGCCAAATTTCTGTAAAATTGATGCAATATGCAGTTAGCAGTGAAGTCGCAAAGTCGGAAAAATGTTTCACATTCGATAATTTCGTCACAATTATCAGTTAGTTTGCTTACACAGACTAAAAGGACATAATATATTGTAGTTTATGCACACAAACTTTAGTTAAAATTGCTCTAGTCGCTGCGGAGTAATACCTGTTTGAACAATGAAGCTATACATACGTTAATTTTTTTCTTATTTTGTCGCAAATAATTGTGTGTCGACACATTATGTGCACTTCACAAGCTGGCCAACCTGATGTCTTGCCTGTTTTGTTAATCTTTTATGTCCCCTTTGTGTGATGTCTGGCTTACAATGGTGATTGGTCCAAGATATTTGTCGCTATTGGTAGTCTAAGAGTCTGTAAGTTCTAATTTGCCACCATACATCATTGTACTAGTTTCTCAGTGAACGTAGTATTTTAAAGAAAAAGCTCTCTTTTCGCAACCTATAAGCAAAACTTCTTTGGTGACACTTCCACCTTGATTTCAACTCATACATGCTTAATGTTTCTGCTAGTTTAATTTTTTTGTAATTTTAGAGGAATAAGTAATTCAAGGAAAGACTGTGTAACCCTTTGAATAAGATACATAAACAAAGTCTGGTGATAGTTCCCTTTTATTTGTGACAATGACAGATACCAATGTCGTTTCATATGATGACGTTAAAAATGCTATCAACTATTATCACGTCAAAGTCTTGTCGAACGTTGTTTTTTAATGGAAATGCTGTAGAAATAGACGACTCCATAAAGTTGTGTATATCTGTATGGTTTCATATTCGTCCATATTTGTAAGCGTTAAGTCACACAGAAAATTTTTATTCTTTGAAGAACCCAAAGATTTGCCGTTCAGCGTCATCGATGAACAGAATGACAGGATTTCCTTTTTTTTGCTGTAAAAGACGTAAAAAATACGTATTGACATGCTGCATTTTGACCAATTAAAACCTATTCAGATTATATTAACTTTACCACGATTGTTTAACCTGGAACTGTCTGAATTCAGTGGTGTATAATGCGATCTCAATTTAACTACCTCTTATGAGTATCGGCTGCTTAAGTGCAATTGTTAAGAATACTGTTGAAACTGGAACATATATATTATACAAATGGTTTTATATGTATTAAAGTAGTGTTAGGATTAGATACTATTCAACAGACATCATATGACACGACATGCACTTGTAGTTGTAGGAACACAACAGGTCTCTAATCTTGATTGTAGAATATATATGTAATATGTATATAACTGTTTGTACTTCATCTATTACGTTCTTGTGTCATCAGTTTTCGATCAAGTGCGCGCATGTATACACTTGGGTCAAAATAGGAGTCTCTCCGACTAAATGTTATGGAACCTTCCTACTACTTGATCGATCAAAAATATCAAAATTTTGCAAAATTTTGATAAAAAGGGCCCTTTTCACTCAATTTCTTGATGTTTTGGAAACCTTCGCCCTAGAACCGATTTTTTTTAAGGGGGGGGGGGAGGAACTGGGGGGGTATACTATATGCCCATCGCGCCTTCTAAATATGGACTCACAGGTACGCGCTGACATATAATTCGTACTCGACTAAATAATAGAATCACAATTAATCAGAATGTGCTTACCGTGGGCAATTTAAAATAAAAATGCATTTTCTGTCGCACGGTGATTAAGTCAGATCTTTACATACAGTAACACAGCAACAAGTATATATATTCGATGATCTCTTCTTTTAGTAATCAGTTTTGATAAAATGGCATGAGCTGAGTACAGTTTTGTTCTACACACTACCGCGGAGGATTTTCGCGGAGGATTTAATTGGAGAAATGAAATAACTCCGAATTGCGTAAGTGATTTCTTCTCAACCAAGATAAGGATCAAATAACGGAAGTTGAACGTTTAGGTGGTAGTGTTAGCCCTTCTCCACTAATGGTTTGAATAGTATCGCCTTCCATTATCATTATTGTTAGGATAGTATATATATATATTAATTATTAATATTACAAGTCTAGTGCGTCTAGTTTAGACTAGTTCGACAACATACATAAGTTTCAGGACACTTGAGTGTTAATATTACTAATTTTAAAAAAAAAATCAGTAAAAATTTACATGTAAAGAGATTTGATCTAACATGGGCTGATTATAGTTAGTCACAAAGGGTCAATTTTAAAAGACGTCTAGCGGACGATATGAATGACGTACAAACATGACACTTACATCAATCGTCTTGATTTAAGGAGCGCTTTCAAATGAGGGGTCACATGACCTTGTCACGTGAGCATACCCTGAGCTTTATATTTCGGGGTAACCTGAAGCGCTATGTAGTCATGTGACCCCTCACTTGAAAGCCCTGCTTGCCAGCAGTCCAATGATGCTGTTCGTTTGTCTGTCCGGCGTTTTAAAGGCCAGTTATGGCGCTTTTAAAGACATGAGGAAAAAGAACACATCGTAATTTAGTAATTACGATTTAATTATGATAAAAGTGTTCTATGGTGTGAAAACCTTAAACCCGCATAACTTTTGTTATGGGGGTCGCTGCCACTTGGGAGTTTCACCATTGGAATGGGGAGACAAAGCGCTTTCGATTGATGCGTCACATGACCGCTTTACTGCAAGTTGACGTAGTAATGACCTTGGCGCCCGGACAAAAACCGCTATAATTTGGTATATGCTGTTTTGTCAGCCATATGAATGGTGAAAATATCATACGCCAGGGGTTTCTGAGATCACTGCGAAGACGAAACCTGCTTATTATCATTGTCATTATTATTAGGTTAATATAATATATTGTAAATAATATATTGTAATAATATATTGTAAATATATTGTAAATATATTGTAAATATTGTAAATATATTGTAAATATATTGTAAATATATTGTAAATATTGTAAATATATTGTAAATATTGTAAATATATTGTAATATATTGTAAATATATTGTAAATATATTGTAATATATATTGTAAATATATTGTAAATATATTGTAAATATATTGTAAATATATTGTAAATATATTGTAAATATTGTAAATATATTGTAAATATATTGTAAATATATTGTAACTAGCTAGAGACAATCGAGTGAGCCAAGGTTGCATAAAACGAACAGTGCTCACTAAGAGTAATGGGTTCCTATTACCGTTAATTTAATAATAATAATTAAACTGCATTCGTATTTAAAATGAATATTAAAAATATTTTAAGCTTCTATTTATATTAATATTAAAAATAAGATCATAGAAGCTGTTATATTAATATTACAAGTCTAGTACGTCCAGTTTAGACTAGTTCGACCAGATCAGATTGATTCAAGCTGAGTCTAGTTCATTTATTATTTCATAAATTCAGCCAATTCAATCCGAATGCAAGTATTAGCAAATTGATTACACACTGTGCACGCTGTGTACTACTGAGCCCATATTGTGAGGAAATTGTCAGATCTGTCAAATGAGGGGTGACATAAAGCTGCGACGTTACATAACCACACAATACTTTTGATAAAAAAGCCGTTTCTGAGTAGTTACGGTTTGATAAATTAGTGCCCATCCAAATTTGACTGCTCAATGCAAGTTCTGAATTGCGTACATAGCTGCTAGCTACTCACTATTTAGAAGCGGCTTATTTTTTTAATTTTATATCAGTTTCGAACCTGTTGATTGACACCGGTTCAAACACACGCTCAGTCAGAATTGGAAAGGCGCGGACCACGGTATTTTCCCCGCTTACGCTGTGAACCTTAGAAAGCAGCAGCTTAGAAAGCTGACTGCAGTCACCTTCAAAGGAGACGACTGCAGCTTCAAAGGCTTACAGCAGTCACCTTGAAAGGGACTCACTGTTTTGGCAGCTCTCAACCAATATTTGGCTGAAAACTACCACCTACCACAGGACATCGGCCAAAGCTGAAATCCCGTGGGTGGAGCTGCAAACCTTCCTCTTAGAAGGCCGCAGCTCACAAAAAGAGCAAGCCGTCAAATTAGACGGCTTGCTGGTCAGTCAAGACTGAGCGTGTGTTTGAACCTGTGTCAATCAACAGGTTCGAAACTGATATAAAATTAAAAAAATAAGCCGCTTCTGAATAGTGAGTAGCTAGCAGCTATGTACGTAATTCAGAACTTGCATTGAGCAGTCAAATTTGGATGGGCACTAATTTATCAAACCGTAACTACTCAGAAACGGCTTTTTTATCAAAAGTATTGTGTGGTTATGTAACGTCGCAGCTTTTACGTCACCCCTCATTTGACAGATCTGACAATTTCCTCACAATATGGGCTCAGTAGTACACAGCGTGCACAGTGTGTAATCAATTTGCTAATACTTGCATTCGGATTGAATTGCCTAATTTATGAAATAATAAATGAACTAGACTCAGCTTGAATCAATCTGATCTGGTCGAACTAGTCTAAACTGGACGTACTAGACTTGTAATATTAATATAACAGCTTCTATGATCTTATTTTTAATATTAATATAAATAGAAGCTTAAAATATTTTTAATATTCATTTTAAATACGAATGCAGTTTAATTATTATTATTAAATTAACGGTAATAGGAACCCATTACTCTTAGTGAGCACTGTTCGTTTTATGCAACCTTGGCTCACTCGATTGTCTCTAGCTAGTTACAATATATTTACAATATATTTACAATATATTTACAATATTTACAATATATTTACAATATATTTACAATATATTTAGAATAAATATATTTACAATATATTTACAATATATATTACAATATATTTATATAATATATTTATTATATATTTAATATACATTTATAATATATTTACAATATATTTACAATATTTACAATATATTTACAATATATTTACAATATATTTACAATATTTAATATATATTTACAATATATTTACAATATATTTACAATATATTATATTTACAATATATTATATTAACCTAATAATAATGATAATGATAATAAGCAGGTTTCGTCTTCGCAGTGATCTCAGAAACCCCTGGCGTATGATATTTTCACCATTCATATGGCTGATAATAACTCATATACCAAATTATAGCGGTTTTTGTCCGGGCGCCAAGGTCATTACTACGTCAACTTGCAGTAAAGCGGTCATGTGACGCATCAATCGAAAAAGCGTCTTGTCTCCCCATTCCAATGGTGAAACTCCCAAGTGGCTGCGACCCCCATAACAAAAGTTATGCGGGTTTTAAGGTTTTCACACCATAGAACACTTTTATCATAATTAAATCGTAATTACTAAATTACGATGTGTTCTTTTTCCTCATGTCTTTAAAAGCGCCATAACTGGCCTTTAAAACGCCGGACAGACAAACGAACAGCATCATTGGACTGCTGGCAAGCAGGGCTTTCAAGTGAGGCGGTCACACTACTACATAGTGTTTCAGGCTACCCCGAAATATAAAGCTCAGGGGTATGCTCACGTGACAAGGTCATGTGACCCCTCATTTGAAAGCGCTCCTTAAATCAAGACGATTGATGTAAGTGTCATGTTTGTACGTCATTCATATCGTCCGCTAGACGCTCTTTTATGTCCCCTTTGTGTGATGTCTGGCTTACAATGGTGATTGGTCCAAGATATTTGTCGCTATTGGTAGTCTAAGAGTCTGTAAGTTCTAATTTGCCACCATACATCATTGTACTAGTTTCTCAGTGAACGTAGTATTTTAAAGAAAAAAGCTCTCTTTTCGCAACCTATAAAGCAAGCTTTTTTGGTGACACTTCCACCTCTATTTCAACTCATACATGCTTAATGTTTCTGCTAGTTTAATTTTTTTGTAATTTTAGAGGAATAAGTAATTCAAGGAAAGACTGTGTAACCCTTTGAATAAGATACATAAACAAAGTCTGGTGATAGTTCCCTTTTATTTGTGACAATGACAGATACCAATGTCGTTTCATATGATGACGTTAAAAATGCTATTAACTATTATCACGTCAAAGTCTTGTCGAATGTTGTTTTTTAATTGCAAAAATGCTGTAGAAATAGACGACTCCATAAAGTTTGCGTGTATATCTGTATGGTTTCATATTCGTCCATATTTGTAAGCGTTAAGTCACACAGAAAATTTTTATTCTTTGAAGAACCCAAAGATTTGCCGTTCAGCGTCATCGATGAACAGAATGACAGGATTTCCTTTTTTTTGCTGTAAAAAGCGTAAAAAATACGTATTGACATGCTGCATTTCTACCAATTAAAACCTATTCAGATTATTAACTTTACCACGATTGTTTAACCTGGAACTGTCTGAATTCAGTGGTGTATAATGCGATCTCAATTTAACTACCTCTTATGAGTATCTGCTGTTAAGTGCAATTGTTAAGAATACTGTTGAAACTGGAACATATATATTAGACAAATGGTTTTATATGTATTAAAGTAGTGTTAGGATTAGATACTATTCAACAGACATCATATGACACGACATGCACTTGTAGTTGTAGGAACACAACAGGTCTCTAATCCTGATTGTAGAATATATATGTAATATGTATATAACTGTTTGTACTTCATCTATTACGTTCTTGTGTCATCAGTTTTCGATCAAGTGCGCGCATGTATACACTTGGGTCAAAATAGGAGTCTCTCCGACTAAATGTTATGGAACCTTCCTACTACTTGATCGATCAAAAATATCAAAATTTTGCAAAATTTTGATAAAAAGGGCCCTTTTCACTCAATTTCTTGATGTTTTGGAAACCTTCGCCCTAGAACCGATTTTTTTTAAGGGGGGGGGGGGAGGAACTGGGGGGGTATACTATATGCCCATCGCGCCTTCTAAATATGGACTCACAGGTACGCGCTGACATATAATTCGTACTCGACTAAATAATAGAATCACAATTAATCAGAATGTGCTTACCGTGGGCAATTTAAAATAAAAATGCATTTTCTGTCGCACGGTGATTAAGTCAGATCTTTACATACAGTAACACAGCAACAAGTATATATATTCGATGATCTCTTCTTTTAGTAATCAGTTTTGATAAAATGGCATGAGCTGAGTACAGTTTTGTTCTACACACTACCGCGGAGGATTTTCGCGGAGGATTTAATTGGAGAAATGAAATAACTCCGAATTGCGTAAGTGATTTCTTCTCAACCAAGATAAGGATCAAATAACGGAAGTTGAACGTTTAGGTGGTAGTGTTAGCCCTTCTCCACTAATGGTTTGAATAGTATCGCCTTCCATTATCATTATTGTTAGGATAGTATATATATATATTAATTATTAATATTACAAGTCTAGTGCGTCTAGTTTAGACTAGTTCGACAACATACATAAGTTTCAGGACACTTGAGTGTTAATATTACTAATTTTAAAAAAAAATCAGTAAAAATTTACATGTAAAGAGATTTGATCTAACATGGGCTGATTATAGTTAGTCACAAAGGGTCAATTTTAAAAGACGTCTAGCGGACGATATGAATGACGTACAAACATGACACTTACATCAATCGTCTTGATTTAAGGAGCGCTTTCAAATGAGGGGTCACATGACCTTGTCACGTGAGCATACCCTGAGCTTTATATTTCGGGGTAACCTGAAGCGCTATGTAGTCATGTGACCCCTCACTTGAAAGCCCTGCTTGCCAGCAGTCCAATGATGCTGTTCGTTTGTCTGTCCGGCGTTTTAAAGGCCAGTTATGGCGCTTTTAAAGACATGAGGAAAAAGAACACATCGTAATTTAGTAATTACGATTTAATTATGATAAAAGTGTTCTATGGTGTGAAAACCTTAAAACCCGCATAACTTTTGTTATGGGGGTCGCAGCCACTTGGGAGTTTCACCATTGGAATGGGGAGACAAAGCGCTTTCGATTGATGCGTCACATGACCGCTTTACTGCAAGTTGACGTAGTAATGACCTTGGCGCCCGGACAAAAACCGCTATAATTTGGTATATGCTGTTTTATCAGCCATATGAATGGTGAAAATATCATACGCCAGGGGTTTCTGAGATCACTGCGAAGACGAAACCTGCTTATTATCATTATCATTATTATTAGGTTAATATAATATATTGTAAATAATATATTGTAAATATATTGTAAATATATTGTAAATATATTGTAAATATTGTAAATATATTGTAAATATATTGTAAATATATTGTAAATATTGTAAATATATTGTAAATATATTGTAAATATATTGTAAATATATTGTAAATATATTGTAAATATATTGTAATATATATTGTAAATATATTGTAAATATATTGTAAATATATTGTAAATATATTGTAAATATATTGTAAATATTGTAAATATATTGTAAATATATTGTAAATATATTGTAACTAGCTAGAGACAATCGAGTGAGCCAAGGTTGCATAAAACGAACAGTGCTCACTAAGAGTAATGGGTTCCTATTACCGTTAATTTAATAATAATAATTAAACTGCATTCGTATTTAAAATGAATATTAAAAATATTTTAAGCTTCTATTTATATTAATATTAAAAATAAGATCATAGAAGCTGTTATATTAATATTACAAGTCTAGTACGTCCAGTTTAGACTAGTTCGACCAGATCAGATTGATTCAAGCTGAGTCTAGTTCATTTATTATTTCATAAATTCAGCCAATTCAATCCGAATGCAAGTATTAGCAAATTGATTACACACTGTGCACGCTGTGTACTACTGAGCCCATATTGTGAGGAAATTGTCAGATCTGTCAAATGAGGGGTGACATAAAGCTGCGACGTTACATAACCACACAATACTTTTGATAAAAAAGCCGTTTCTGAGTAGTTACGGTTTGATAAATTAGTGCCCATCCAAATTTGACTGCTCAATGCAAGTTCTGAATTGCGTACATAGCTGCTAGCTACTCACTATTTAGAAGCGGCTTATTTTTTTAATTTTATATCAGTTTCGAACCTGTTGATTGACACCGGTTCAAACACACGCTCAGTCAGAATTGGAAAGGCGCGGACCACGGTATTTTCCCCGCTTACGCTGTGAACCTTAGAAAGCAGCAGCTTAGAAAGCTGACTGCAGTCACCTTCAAAGGAGACGACTGCAGCTTCAAAGGCTTACAGCAGTCACCTTGAAAGGGACTCACTGTTTTGGCAGCTCTCAACCAATATTTGGCTGAAAACTACCACCTACCACAGGACATCGGCCAAAGCTGAAATCCCGTGGGTGGAGCTGCAAACCTTCCTCTTAGAAGGCCGCAGCTCACAAAAAGAGCAAGCCGTCAAATTAGACGGCTTGCTGGTCAGTCAAGACTGACGATTTTCTTATTTTTCTGCCCCCTTTTATACTTACTTTTAAACTAATTCGCATATCTATATAGTTTTTGAGCAATCCCATTGGCTGAGAATGCGTTGCACATACCACGTGAATTTGCAAAGATGATCGATCTTTGTAATCATGCAAAAACAAAATTACAAAAAAATGAAATTTTTGCATCGGCCCAGAATCGAACTGGGGACATCTGGATTGTAGTAACAATTTACATACGAACCACACGCTAATCCATTGCGCCACCGATGCTGCTGACAAGTAATGTTTAAATCATCATTACTTTGGTACGTTTCTTTGGTAATATGATGAAATTGCTGAGGAAAATTAAATTTTTTAAAAAATTTAACGAGTTTTGGTTAATAAATATCAGTGTGTTAATAAACACAACTTGACCTTTTCCCTGCTCAAATCCGAATTATTATATTTATCATTTTGCTTAGGATAGTTTATATCCTATTAACAAGTCTAGTGCGTCTAGTTTAGACTTGTTCGATTATTCCTGATGAAATTTATGGTTTAACAAATAATTTTTAAACTACCAAAAATTTGAAAAAATTCAGCCTTGGCATTGAGATTTGATCACACATGGTGTCATTCGTGTATATAGTCAACCCCTTAAGCAAGGGTTAAGGGGCCGTAACTTTCGATAGCGTAGAGATAGTACAATAGTATTAGCATCATTTGTAAGCAAATGCAGAGAGCTTTCAAATGATGGGTGACATGCCCCTGTAACTTTACGTTAAGCTTGCGTCATAATTTAGAATTGGAAATTTAAACGTTTATATGTGAGTGGTATAAGTCAAGTAAGGTATCATTCAAAAGAGCGCATTGTTCTGAGTTGAAAGTCGTCAGTTTTTTGATTTTACGTTAACGTTGAGGCCAGTTATGACGGTCTGAATATTTGCGAATTAAATGACACTATAGTATCATCTTACATTCATCGTAGTAGAGGTTCGAGCCCGAAAATGACAGTATGGAAAATTTTCATTTTTTTCAAACCGGTGTAGCGGTTAAACGGTTTCCTTTACGAACTGACTTTGAATAGAAAACTTTTTGGCTACGCTGTCGGCTATCTGATGACGTAAAAATAACGTTTCTGCGTTGAGCCGATCCTGAGTTATTATCGTAATTATTTTTGAGCAAGAAAGTTTATATAGTATAGTAAGGTAAATATTGTAAATATTATTCTCCGGACACTAATTTGAAACAGGTTTTTCTCAGCCCCCCCTGGTCGGATTGGTCCCAAACTTTGGTAGAGGGATCTCTACCATTAGTACTTGCACCCCCCAACTTTATGGACTCGTGGCCCCTCGGGGGCCCGCGTCACGTGACCTTGAAGGGAAAATGGACGAAACCTGTTGGGGTTATGTTTCAGCCATTAGTATAAAAGGGTGTAAAAGATGGGCTTCAGATGTCCAATTTTCGAAATTTGGATTTGGACGTCCCTAGGGGTAATTTGGGCCCCGGAAGACGAATCCGAGGTCCATTTTCGTCTAGGACCTCTCGGGACCCTTCCATGACCCCCCTAGGGCACCCTGCCCAGGGGGTCCCCAGGGGTCAAATTTTCGAAATTGGGATTTTGACGTCCCTAGGGGTAATTTGGGCCCCGGAACACGAATCCGAGGTCTATTTTTGTCTAGGACCCCTCTGGACCCTTCCATGACCCCCTTAGGGCACCCTGCCCAGGGGGTCCCCAGGGGTCAAATTTTCGAAATTGGGATTTTGACGTCCCTAGGGGTAATTTGGGCCCCGGAACACGAATCCGAGGTCCATTTTTGTCTAGGATCCCTCGGGACTCTTCCATGACCCCCTAGGGCAAGCTGCCCAGGGGGTCCCCAGGGGTCAAATTTTCGAAATTGGGATTTTGACGTCCCTAGGGGTAATTTGGGCTCCTGAACACAAACAGAGGGACCTCTACCTAGAATAGAGGGTCCTCTACCCACTGTCGGCAACCCGTTGATGTCACCCGACTTGTTATTATTAATATTAATATTATTCTCCGGACACTAATTTGAAACAGGTTTTTCTCAGCCCCCCCTGGTCGGATTGGTCCCAAACTTTGGTGGAGGGATCTCTACCATTAGTACTTGCACCCCCCAACTTTATGGACTCGTGGCTCCTCGGGGGCCCGCGTCACGTGACCTTGAAGGGAAAATGGACGAAACCTGTTGGGGTTATGTTTCAGCCATTAGTATAAAAGGGTGTAAAAGATGGGTTTCAGATGTCCAATTTTCGAAATTTGGATTTGGACGTCCCTAGGGGTAATTTGGGCCCCGGAAGACGAATCCGAGGTCCATTTTCGTCTAGGACCTCTCGGGACCCTTCCATGACCCCCCTAGGGCACCCTGCCCAGGGGGTCCCCAGGGGTCAAATTTTCGAAATTGGGATTTTGACGTCCCCAGGGGTAATTTGGGCCTCGGAACACGAATCCGAGGTCCATTTTCGTCTAGGACCCCTCGGGACCCTTCCATGACCCCCCTAGGGCACGCTGCCCAGGGGGTCCCCAGGGGTCAAATTTTCGAAATTGGGATTTTGACGTCCCTAGGGGTAATTTGGGCCCCGGAACACGAATCCGAGGTCCATTTTCGTCTAGGACCTCTCGGGACCCTTCCATGACCTCCCTAGGGCACCCTGCCCAGGGGGTCCCCAGGGGTCAAATTTTCGAAATTGGGATTTTGACGTCCCTAGGGGTAATTTGGGCCCCGGAACACGAATCCGAGGTCCATTTTCGTCTACGACCCCTCGGGACCCTTCCATGACCCCCCTAGGGCACGCTGCCCAGGGGGTCCCCAGGGAGGGTTCTTTGTAGCGATCGACCGGAGGCTCCGGCTCCGGCTCCGGCTCCGGCCGGATTTGAGCCTCCGGCTCCGGCTCCGGCTCCGGCAAAAAAAGTGCCGGAGCCGGAGAATTTTTCATTGTTGAAATTTTGGCAAAAAGTTCAAATTTTAAGAAAAAATCAAGGCTAACGGAAAGATAAGTCGGTTACAATACTCATATTACTGCCGACTGCAATGGAGGCGACGATATCCCTCTGCACCATTATGTAATTCTACTATTACGTTCGCCCTTTAATTTCAATTTTCTGGTGGGAAAAAGTTTCTGATTACGTCTCCAATTGACCAAATTCGACTTAAAAACAAAAGTTTGTCACATGTCTTTGGAAGCTGCCACCCCCCGATTCCTGCAACTATGTACGTAATTTAGTGTTTTCAGCTCGACTTTTAGGTCTGATGTCTTTGGCCGGTCAAAATTAGTATATAATGTTTGCACAGTATGTACTGTTATCTCACAAACTGGTGTGTTAAAATTACAAAAAAGTTCATTTTTTGAACCCATTAGAAAATATCGAAAAGCCATGCCCCAAAATTTTTTCCTGGCTACGCCACTGAGATACGCCTCGGGGGCCGCACCCCCCAGAAGCTAGAGACATTTACGGCATCTACATCTACAAAGTGCAATCTTTTCCAAATTTATCTATTTTTTTGGGGAACCCTTGTTGACAATTTCGTAAGGTTCGATTAAAAGGGGGGTTCAGATGGACTTCCTGAACCACCCTCTGACTACACCTTCGGCACCCGAGTCAAAATCCCATACTGGTCAGTTTGACCAAATTTTCGACTTTTATCAATGTTGACGAAAATTTTTTGTCAGATCTCTCTAAACAATGACCAGGACCAGTGGCCAATTTTGGTTGAATAGGTGCGTAAGAACATAATGTATAGAAATGTGGCGTGAGTGTTGAAAAATTTCAGAATGCTGTTTCGGAAAAAAAATGAAAAATTTTGGTCAAAATTGTCAACATATACAAATTGATTTTTTTAAAAACACTGCCTCCGGCTCCGGCTCCGGCTCCGGCTCCGGCATTTTCTATCCGGCTCCGGCTCCGGCTCCGGCTCCGGCAAAATTTTACCTCCGGTCGTTCGCTAGTTCTTTGCCTAATCTAGAGAGTCCTTTACCTAAAACAGAGGGTCCTTTGCCTAGAATAGAGGCTCTTTTGCCTAGAATAGAGGGTCCTTTACCCATTGTCGGCAACCCGTTGATGTCACCCGACTTGTTATTATTAATATTAATATTATTCTCCGGACACTAATTTGAAACAGGTTTTTCTCAGCCCCCCCTGGTCGGATCGGTCCCAAACTTTGGTGGAGGGATCTCTACCATTAGTACTTGCACCCCCCAACTTTATGGACTCGTGGCCCCTCGGGGGCCCGCGTCACGTGACCTTGAAGGGAAAATGGACGAAACCTGTTGGGGTTATGTTTCAGCCATTAGTATAAAAGGGTGTAAAAGATGGGTTTCAGATGTCCAATTTTCGAAATTTGGATTTGGACGTCCCTAGGGGTAATTTGGGCCCCGGAAGACGAATCCGAGGTCCATTTTCGTCTAGGATCTCTCGGGACCCTTCCATGACCCCCCTAGGGCACCCTGCCCAGGGGGTCCCCAGGGGTCAAATTTTCGAAATTGGGATTTTGACGTCCCTAGGGGTAATTTGGGCCTCGGAACACGAATCCGAGGTCCATTTTCGTCTAGGACCCCTCGGGACCCTTCCATGACCCCCCTAGGGCACGCTGCCCAGGGGGTCCCCAGGGGTCAAATTTTCGAAATTGGGATTTTGACGTCCCTAGGGGTAATTTGGGCCCCGGAACACGAATCCGAGGTCCATTTTCGTCTAGGACCTCTCGGGACCCTTCCATGACCTCCCTAGGGCACCCTGCCCAGGGGGTCCCCAGGGGTCAAATTTTCGAAATTGGGATTTTGACGTCCCTAGGGGTAATTTGGGCCCCGGAACACGAATCCGAGGTCCATTTTCGTCTACGACCCCTCGGGACCCTTCCATGACCCCCCTAGGGCACGCTGCCCAGGGGGTCCCCAGGGAGGGTTCTTTGCCTAATCTAGAGAGTCCTTTACCTAAAACAGAGGGTCCTTTGCCTAGAATAGAGGCTCTTTTGCCTAGAATAGAGGGTCCTTTACCCATTGTCGGCAACCCGTTGATGTCACCCGACTTGTTTTAGTTAAGGTTGCTATAGAATGTGTCTGCTGGCCATGTTTGGTTCAAAATTTCTTCAACTTCCCCTTCGATATCGAACTTTTTGACACCAAAATAACTCAACGCATACACATAAAAGTGAATTACAACAAAATTTTTGATTGCTTTGATTTTGGCATCAACACCAGGGACCAAAAAGTAAAAATTCGATAACCAGTTTTGAGGGAAAACTTGACATTTACACTAACGTAACCTGAAAACCCCAACAGCTTTAGACCAACAAGTTGCACAATTTCAAAAACAATTATATTTAATCTGAGTATGCAAAAAAGCGTGACACCAAGAAGCCACAGGCACGAAACTTGAATGAGTTTGTAACGTCAAACTAGGTTATTTTACGAAAAGTTGGTCGCAAATTTTTTTAAAAAAGAGGTCGTACTCTAGGGATGGAAGTCTCGGTCTCGGTCAAAACCCGAGACTAGCCCAGTCTCGGTCTCGGTCTCGGTCTCGGTAGTCGAAAAGTCTCGGTTTGTACCCGGTCTCGGTTTTTCAAAGCTGTAAAAAATTTTCCTGTGGTTGTTCCCCTTTGGTTTATATTTTTGGCAGAAATTTTTTTTCGGAAGTTTTTATTTCACCAAAATTTCACACCTAACACTGAGCTTCTGTCATTTTCTTCCGAAAACACCTTGTGGTTGTGAAGTTTATCACTAAACGCAGTCCACACACAAAAATGTATGTTTGTGATTAAGTTTCAGATTTCGTATACATATATATATATATATATATATATATATATATATATATATATATATATATATTATCTTTCAAGTCTGTCTGTGTGATTATTGTTATATTTTATTCTTCAGTACTATTAATTAGTGTTTGGCTGGTCAACTTTTTTTATGCCAATTGGTGGCTTCACATACTTAACTGTAATTTCTAATTCTGTAGTATGAGTTTAGCAAAAAATCAAAAATAAATCTGTGAAAGTTCAACTAAACGCACTACTCAGAACTATGCTGTGACACATGTAGTTCGGTAGATGAGAAGGGAAGACTCCACTCCCAACTAAAATTTAGTCCCAGGGGATTGAGGGGGGCCCACTTAAAGGGGTGTCACGCCGGAGGCAAAAAATGAAAGAGCGTCATGGCGTGCAGGTCTAATTTTTGAGCCAAAGACCCTTTCTATCTTGGGTGTATATATTTTAGCAGAACATTGGTAATTCCAAAAGAATCTGAGCTATTTTTAACTATATAAATTCTGCCAAACAGTGTCTAAAATTGCTATTTTCTGGCGAAAACAAGGACAAATTGCGTCTGCTTTTGGACAGAGTTCAAAATTTCACAGAATTTAAGAAGACACGGTCCCACACCCACTCAAAAGGAAGAAAGAACCAGGAATGTAACCAACATTACCGTGATGTAGCTGTTAGTTATTTATACATAAGGTGTCTGACCATGGTCTTGTAATTTTGCTTAAAAACTTGTAAAAAGTCATCAAACAAATAGGTAAAAAAATGGCAGAAAATTACCCAAAGTCTCGGTTTTGGCGGTCTCGGAATTTGGTCTCGGTCTCGGTAGTCTCGGTTTCGTGGTCTCGGTCTCGGAAAAAAAACCGAGACTTCCATCCCTATCGTACTCCCAAATCGATTTGGCTGAATTTTTGCATCAACCAAGCAGGGTAATAGGGCTACAAACGCCTGAAAACAAATCGACCGGCCCGGCCTTTTAAGATACTTGTTTGGACCAAAAACCTAAAAGTTGAGCGTCGAAAAAGTGCTAAAAAATCCGACTTAAAGGGCTCTGGTAAGCTACATACTTGCAGTACCAACACCAAATTAAGCCAAATGTAGCACCAAATATTCATCAATGTTGACTTATTAGGAAATGATCGAAAGTTGTGTGTCAGGACTCAGGAGTAACATTGACAACTTGAGGGTATCAAAATTACGAAAAATAGTGATTTTCAGAGTCGTATATTGGAAAAACTGCAGGAAATCAGAGCTAATTTTTACGGCTTTGTTAATTTGGTAGGTCCACCTACAAAATATCAAAAAATAAAGCACTGCACTTACTGCACTTAATCCGGACGCTCGATGTTTCCATCAGCGGTTGGATTCCCCTGCTGAACCAAATGTCGCCATTGACCCCGGTCCCCGGCTACGTCGCGGATGATCCCGCGAAAGTTTCTATGGCAAACATGGTGGAGTACTTTGGTTTTCTGAAAGGGAATACTCTACTCCCAACTAAAATTTAGTCCCAGGGGTTTGAGGGGGCCCCACTTAAAGGGGTGTCACGCCGAAGGCAATGAATGAAAGAGATGTAACTGTTGTTACATATATATAGGTGTCTGACCATGGTCTTCTAATTTTACCTAAAAATGTGTAAAAATAAAAAAGTCATTAAATCAATAGGTAAAAAATTGCAAAAAATGACCCAAAGTCTCGGTTTTGGCGGTCTCGGAATTTGGTCTCGGTCTCGGTAGTCTCGGTTTCGTGGTCTCGGTCTCGGTAGTCTCGGTTTCGTGGTCTCGGTCTCGGTCTCGGAAAAAAAACCAAGACCCTACCGAAAAGCCATTTCCCCCATAATTTTTTCCAGGTATATACGCCACTGACAGTTTTAGATTAAATGACTACAAACATAACTACCATAAATGACTACAAACTACGTTCTGCTATGTGGCCCTTTTGCCAGGGATGAAGGGACCGCACAAGAAATTGTTAGTTTTCCCGGATACATTTTATATAACCACCTTGCCCATGTATGGTTTTTTAGTACCTAATGCCTAAGCCCCAGACTAAGCCTAAGCCCTAACCTAAATTAAGGCCAAGTTTAACTTGGTCAAAAGTTGGACGATTCTGGTGAATTTGGCCAATTTTTGTAAAGGACAAGGAACGCGTTCAAAATGCCTTTGTTTTGATTCGAAAGGATAGTAAACATTATTTCAACTCCATTTAAACACGATTAGAACAGAAAAAACACGGGTTTTCGAAAAAATTGCGAAAACGTACCCACAGGAGGCCTAGAATTCGGGGGATCGTATCTCAGAAAATCCAAAAAATCAAATAGGGGTTCTTTTTCCAAGGTACTACTAAAAAATAGGTCCACTATATATTCCCCACCCCCCAACTATCGTAGTATCGGCGTATCCAGGATTTTGCAAAGGACGGGCTGCGACGGGGGGTGGGGGGCTGCGGGGCAACAGGCGTATGAGACACCGCCGCTCAAAGGGGGGGGGGGCTCAAAAACCGCTATAAATATATATACCGAGTAGTGTTGTATTTATATACATACTTGTCACTGTGAATGAACATCAGCGCAACAGGTTTTATCGACGACGGTGATGGTATTTAAAGGTGGCTGGTTTTTATATATACGTTTTCGTATTTTTGTTGTACGTAAGTCCTTATTTTTGTTGAAGGTGAAGGCACAGGAGACGGTGCTACGCCCCAGATGTAGCTGGGGTCCTTCTAAATCTTGCCATTTCCTCCGTATCTCAACTCTGGCAGCTGTCCTGGTCGGTCTGACAATCAACAATGAATCGGTGCACGGACTGTTTGCGATGGTTTTTGTTTGTGTTGAACCTCTTGGCTTGGGTAAGAGGATTAAATTTCAGTATTTTGACCGTATTATTATGTTCTAGAAATATTTTAATGGCCATTTATGGATATATGTGTTAGAACTGCTTGTGGTTGGGCCCGAGGAAAAAAGGGCGAGCTAAAAAATAATACTCAGCCTGGGATTCGGATCGAAGCTGACGATTTTTTCGGTTTTTGTTCTTTTTTATTAAAGCATTTACAATGATATTGGGCAAATTTTAAGTTTTCAAAACCCCTTTTCACCACAGGGGGAATTGGAAAAGGCCTGCTTGCTCTTGTTTCCCCCCCAGCCAGACTCTCTCATGTATATACATTTTTATATGGGCATGACCATTACACACGTACGATACTTATAGACGTATATACGTACTATATACGTATAGTATATATATTGTATATTAGGGTTAGACCGAGCCGAAAATTTCGGTGCCGAGCCGAGCCGGCGGCCGGCTATGGTTAATTTTGATCAAATGTGGATTTTATCAAAACTTAACCGCGCGCTCTGGGAATCACTGTTTTGGGGCACAACAAGCGACGAATTTGGACTTATAGGATTTGGACTGTCAAGAAGTAAAGAAGGATGAGGACTTTTGTTTGATACTCCTGCAGTTAGAGGCGATGGGGTGTATATAAGCCCCCTCCTAATAAGTGTCAGGCGAGGGAGGGGTGGCCGCCGGTGGTGAAAGAGGGGGAAGTCCCGGCATAAGTTTTTGGTGTAATCAAGTTTCTTCAGTCAGCGTATTATAGCATTTAAATAAGTACAGCACTGTCCATAAAAATGTTCCAAACTTCAAAACTGTTCAAACTTCACAAAAAGTGAGTTTTTGGCTTTGGGAAGTCTATTGGAGTGCCCCAAAGCCAAAAAAGTCTGTGTCAACGTCAAAAAACAAACAGCTTCGTCCGCAAAACTGAATGAAGCTTAGCGGAGACGAACGGTGGCCGAAGATGCCTAACAAAAAAATTTTGCAAAACTTGAAATTAGGTTCTAGACAAATTTAAAAAAATGGCAATAAAAATTTTTACTCGTCATTTGCCGGCCAACTTTGCTCAGTTTTCGCAACGGATAAAGCTCGTCGTACGCCGACGAGTAGGGAACTTTTTTATGCACAGTACTTTACACTCTGTTAAAATTCACTTTGTAGCACTTTTAGCGCAGAAATTCGCATTAAAAACCCTAGATCACTAAGCCACGAAGTTGCAGGGTTCTGGGCGGCATCCCTCTGAAAAAGCTGGAGATTTTTTCAGTTTTTAAGCCGAATTTTGTCAACTGGAGACGTATCAGAAATTTTTTCGTATTCACAAGTATATAAATGCAGCATTATGTATATGTATATACTCATGTAGACTTGCGAATGCAGACTAATGCAGTGGTGTTATGGCGTACGGTACCCAGAAAAATTTTTTGGTGTAATGACCTTTCTATTTTTTAATGGGTGAAATTGCACTTTTTAGCAATTTCAACACTTAAATCCGCATTACAAAAGCAAGATCGGGAAACCACAAATTTGCAGGGGTCTGGGGGCGGTAGCCTCCAGGACAAAAATTGGAGAAAATTTTGATTTTTGGCTAAATTTGGTCAATTGGATTGACCGTATCACGTATCGGAAATTTTTTTCGGACGGGCAATAAAAAGAGGGACTCTTGTGTAAAAATTCACTGGAAAAAAATTTCGGGGGCATCCCCTGGGTGCGCCCTTGGCCTAATGTACTTGTCTACACATATATACATGCATGATGCATAGGCGTTGATGAAAGACAAATAACAAGAAATGGTAGCCATAGAGTTGTAGGGGTCTGGGGACCGCAGCCCCCAGGAAAAACAATCGAGAATTTTCTGCAGTTTATGTCAGTGGGACAAAGTGCCATTCTAAATTTTAGCAAAAAATCAAGTTGGTTTTAGGTTTAGATTTGGGTTTAGTCCAAATTTTTATGTGTTAGTGCTGGGTTTTTTTTCGCAAAAACGTTCGCAATTGCGAAAAAAAATTGGTGATTGCGAAAAATTTTTAAACCTTTTCGCAAAATTGCGAAAAACTGTTGACGCAGTGGAGGTGAACTCGTAAGATCTATGCGCTGATTTTTGTGGTTTAGTCGGAAAACATTTCCGATACGGCCCCAATTGACCAAATTTGGACTAAAAATTAAAAATTTCTCCGACTTTGTTGTGATCCCTTAGGCCCGGACTCGTGCAGCTTTGTGGCTTGATGTTTCTAGTGACTTTAAATGGGGCGGATTTTCTTTCATGTATCATCACACTGACTGCATGTAACATTTATTGACAGTATAGGGGTCGGAGGTGACATGATTAAGAAACATTTCAAAATGTTAGCATTTTCAGGCCTAACTTGGTCACTGGCAGGGTTTTCTGAAATTACTTTACGGCTGAGCATCGATTGTGAAAATTGTGAAAAATTACACAAAATTCTCAGGACGGCTCCGCAAATTTAAATAAAAATGTCAAAATCGTTTGTTTTTTGGCCAAAAAGGGTAAAAATTGCGTCAGTCTTCATTTTATATAGGCGGAATACTGTTTTATTAACATTTAAATGCAAAGTCTACTGTATTACGTAACAAAAGTAAGTCTGCGAAAAAAAATTTGATTTTGCGAAAAAAATTTCAAGCTTTTCGCAAAATTGCGAAAATTTGCCAGCGAAAAAATAAACCCAGAGTGTTATAGCAACCTTAACTAAAAAAAACGGGGATTTTTAAATTTTTGTCATATTTTTTTAAAAATGGGTCAAAACACACAGTTGATGTATCATAGGAATCTTAATCATATTCAGCTTATGTTAGCATCAAAATTTTCAATTCCTGCAAAAAAGAAAAATCGTCCGTTTTTTCATAATGATTTCCCTAAATAAAACGGATTTTTTCAAAAATATAACGGAGGTCATTAAACACCCAAAACCTGCATAAACTTCACTTTTTAAAACTCGAACATCAAGAAAAATCTTTTTTGCTCATCAACATCGTATAATAGAGCACTTCGAACAAGGAATTGTGAAAAAAATAACAACTAATGCAGACAGCCTTAAACCTGAAACTGTCGATCACCAAAATAAGTGCGAGCAGCTATCTCTCGACTGCAATAACGGGTGGCCGACGCTATATGGCCCCCTATTCTATGCAGAAGATCCTCTGATCGCGTTCAGCGGCTCAATTTATCTCCAAAAGCATTAAAATCCTCATTTCGAAAAATCGACCGCTGGGACCCCCAATGGGAAATTCCTTAAGGGGGGTCGTGGGGGGTCCAAAAGATTTTCTAAACAAAAATGAACCTCGAATTCGCGTTCAGCGGCCTAATTTATCCCCGGAGACGTCAAAAAACCATTTTTAAAAAATTGACCAATGTAGACCTATCAGGACCCTCACTGTGGGGCGGGACTGACTGTGGATTCATTCCAAGGCTTTTTTCTCAATAAAGTTAATAATATTCAAAACACGATATAATTGTGATCTAAACACGGATCAAACATTCCTTTTTTTTCGAGAAAATTTATCGAAAAAAAACGGATGCTGTATTTCGGAGTACACGTCACTCCGAGGGGTAAGATTGTTACAGAAGATAGACAATAGTTTAGATTATCATTGTGGTGAGTTTGGGAGTGATTGGATGGATGTTGATGAAAATATGATACTTTATCCAAAATTTCCGAGGTCGATATTCCGACTCTAAATTTGGGTGGTCTGAGAAATTTTAACAAAATTTTTTGAATTTAACTTCTGGAAGCTACTGCACCACTACAAATTAAAATTTAGTCTTTTTTCTACTTTCTCCACGATTTCTGGCTTAGTGTGAGTCATGGACTCTGAAAAAAACCCATCCGTTTTTTTTCGAAAAATCGGCCTTCCGTTTTTTTTAGTTAAGGTTGCTATACGCTAAGTTTTTTCTGCCATTGAGGACAACTGGCCTTGCCTATATACACTTTGTGAAGATAAAGTCACAAAAATTAGAAAAGATACACAACTGGCAGGCAGGGGAGCAACCTGAAGAGAGCAAATTTAAAAATTTACGAAGTTTTTTGATATTATATACGGATGGCAAATTTACTAAAAATGTCGTTTTTTTCGCAACGATCGAATGGAACACAAAACAATATATTAAGCAAACAATTGAGCACAATTCACACATCTATATACACAAGCATTTCATGAAGTAATTTTAGTCAGAAAAATTTAAAGGATCGGGTAGGGCCGACACCATGGTATATATGTATATACCGCCCCTGAGTGAAGGGAATATTAACGGAAAAAACACAGGAACCGCTTGTACATTATTTCTAACAGCTCAAGCTTTTTGCTGGGAAGAGTTTTTAAACTTTCGAAAGTTAGTTGTTGAAAATTGTCGGCTGTCTCAGCCCTCGGCCTGGCTCGGCAAAATTTCCGAGCCAAATGCAATTTGCCGAGCCGAGCCGAGCCAGCGGTCTATCCCTATTGTATATATATATAATATGTACTTTAACAATGATGTATAATTCAAACAAACAGACTGTTACTTTGTGCACGTGCATAAAATAAATTTTCAGATCAAAACTGTATATATATAAAATGGCAACACCCTTATACCCTAGTTAGTTTTTATTTTCAGCAATTCCTTGTTCGAAGTGCTCTATTATACGATGTTGATGAGCAAAAAGATTTTTCTAATGTTCGAGTTTTTAAAAAGTGGGAGCAGGGTTTGGGGGTGTTTTATGGGCCCCCTTCGTTATATTTTGAAAAATACCGAAAACATGAAATCGTCTAAAAAAACGGACGATTTTTCTTTTTGCAGGAATTGAAAATTTTAGGATGCTCACAGTAAGTTGAATATGATTAAGATTCCTATGATCAACTGTGTGTTTTTGAGCCCCATTTTGAGAAAAATATCAACAAAAATTAAAATACCATTTTTCAGTTAGGTTTGTAGTGACGCTATACATTTTTATTTTTCGGCTGGCAAATTTCGCAATTTCAAAAAGTTTGAATTTTTCGCAAAATCAATTATTTCGCAGACTTACTTTTGTTACGTAATACAGTAGACTTTGCATTTAAATGTTAATAAAACGTGTACCGTATCCTGGAAAATTGACGCAATTTTACCCCTTTTTGGGCAAAAAAACAAACGATTTTTGGCATTTTTATTTAATTTTGCGGAGCCCGTCCCTCGAGATTTTGTGTAATTTTTCACAATTTTCACAATAGAAATGCTCAGCCGTAAATTAATTTCGAAGACCCCTGACCAAGTTAGGCCTGAAAATATTAACATTTTTTGAAATGTCTTAATCTCACCTCCGACCTATACTGTCAATAAATGTTACATGCAGTCAGTGTGGTACATGAAAGAAATCCCGCCCCCTTAAAGTCACTCAAAAACATCAGACCACAACTACGTCCGGGCCTAAGGGATCGCGACAAAGTCAGAAAAAATTTTAATTTTTAGTCCAAATTTGGTCAATTGGGGCGGTCCTATCGGAGATGTTTTCCGAGCTAAGAAAACCGCAAAGAAGTGCGGCGCGTAGATCCTACGAGTTCACCCTCCCCATCCGTCGTTTGTTTTTCGCAATTTTGCGAAAAGGTTTAAAAATTTTTCGCAATCACCAATTTTTTTTCGCAATTGCCGAACGTTTTTTTAAAAAAAAACCCAGCACTAACACATAAAAAGAAAAACTAAACCCAAAATCTAAACCTAAAACCAACTTTGATTTTTTGTTAAAAATTTTACAATGGCACGCACTTTGTCCCACTGACATGAGTTTTCAGAAAATTCTCGATTGTTCCTCGCCGTTCCCGGACCCTGCGACTCTATGGCTACCATTTCTGTATATTCTACATGCAGACGCCTATGCATCATGTATGTATATATGTGTAGACAAGTACATTAGGGCCAAGGGCGCACCCCAGGAAATCCCCCGAAATTTTTTTCCAGTGAATTTTTACACAAGTCCCTTTATTGCGTCGAGAATTTCCGATATGATTACGTCAAATCAATTGACCAATTTAGCCAAAAATCAAAATTTTCTCCAATTTTTCTCCCTCGAAAATTTGCCGGTCCCCTGCAATTTCGTGGTTTTGTTTGTAATGCGGATTTAAGTGTTGAAATTGCTACGAAAAGTGCAATTTCACCCATTAAAAAAATCGAAAGGTCGTTACACCAAAAAAGTTTTTTTACGCAGCGCCACTGCGCGTGGTGTATACATATACATAATGCTGCATTTATATACTTGTGAATACGAAAAAAGTTCTGGACTGACTCTGTCCGGTGACAAAATTCGGCTTAAAAACTGAAAAAAGTGTCCCGTTTTTAAAAGGGACCAGAGAACCCTGCAACTTCGTGGCTTAATGAATTGCTAGGGTTTTTAATAAATTTTCTGCGCTAAAAGTGCTACAAAGTGAATTTTAACAGAGTGTAAAGTACTGTGCGTAAAAAAGTTCCCTACTCGTCAGCCTACGACGACTTATCCGTTGCGGAGCTCAAGCAATTGGCCGGCAAATGACGAGTAAAAATTTTTTATTGCCATTTTTTAAATTTGTCTAGAACCTAATTTCAAGTTTTTCAAATTTTTTTTGTTAGGCATCTTCGGCCACCATTTCCCATTTATTCACTAGCTTTCATTCGGTTTTGCGGGACGAAGCTGTTTGTTTTTGAGCGTAATTAACGATTTGGCTTTGGGCACTCCCAATGAGACTTCCCAAAGCCAAAAACTCACTTTTTGTGAAATTTTTGAAGTTTGGAACATTTTTATGGACAGTGCTGTACTTATTTAAATGCTCTCAACCAAAAAGAGAAACTTTGATTTGCGCCCAAATTCCAATGCGGGACCCCTCTTCACCGCCCCTCCCTGGCCTGACGTAGTTAGGGAGGGGGGCTTATGGTTCGGCCCCGTCGCCTCTTAATCCCCAGAGGTATCCGAATGAAGCCCTCATCCTTCTTCTTCTTGACATATAAGTCCAAATTCATCCGCTTGAAAATTGTGCCTAAGTACAATTATTCGCGCGCCTAAGTTTTCAATCAAAATAATGCAAAATTAACGGCGGGGTCGGCTCACACCGAAATTTTCGGCTCGGTCTAAACATAGATATATATATATACTATATATACGTATATAGTACGTATATATTTACGTATATAGTTATCATACATATGGTCATGCCCATATAAAAATGTATATACCGTGGAGTATCAGGGACGAGAGCAAGCAGGCTTTTTCGATTCCCCCCTGTGTTAAAAATTTGCCCAAATACCATTGTAAATGCTTTAATAAAAAAGAACGAGCCGAAAAAATCGTCCACTTCGATCCGAATAATATTATTTTTAGCTCGGCCTTCCTCGGGCCCAACCACAAGCAGTTCTCATATCCATAAATGGCCATTAAACTGTAGAACATAATAATACGGTCAAAATCTGAAATTTAATCCTCTTACCCGAGCCAAGAGGTTCAACACAAACAAAAACCATCGCAAACAGCTCGTGCACCGATTCATTGTTGATTGTCAGACCGAGACCAGGACAGCTGCCGGGGTAATACGGGAGGAAATGACTGCTTCAACAAAAGTAAGGACTTACGTACAACAAAAATACGAAAACGTATATATAAAAACCAGCCACCTTTAAATACCATCACCGTCGTCAATAAACCTTGTTGCGTAATGTTCATTCACAGTGACGAGTATATTGATACACTACTCGTATATATATTTATAGCGGTTTGAGCCGACCGGAAGCTTCCAGCTATC
>JASANF010013867.1:0-17355 GCA_030248245.1 Trissonchulus sp. WLG1_4
TTCTCTGTGATTTCAAATCCGAAATCGAGTGCAAAATGTAAAAGTGGCCGTTTTTTTGGTCCACTAAATGTGAAAGACTTTACATTTGGCGTCACTGCACATGGCATGGGCAAAAGCGTTAAAATGCACTCTTGGTATTAACAAAAAGTTCGGGTGAAGGGACGTTTTGTCCACGCACTTTAGAAAAGTAGCTGTCGTGTTACGCCTATGATTTATACAAGTATACTTTGTAGCACGGTCAAGCGTGCTCTCATGTATTTGTACGCACGCTGTGCAAGGGAAACGCCGAGTACGTGGCACGAGTGCGCGAAGCGCAGGAGTCAAAATTTAGCTATAACTTTGGTTCCAGTTTTTTACATCTGCGATGCGCCTTCATGTGTGCAATTTTGAAGCAAATCAGAGAACCTAAAAATTTCAGTTATCATAGGCACCCCCTCTTACGGCTGCATTTTAACTCACATACTGACAATTGAGTCAACACTCAATACCTGGTTGAACCGGTTTTTCAAATCAGAAAAATAATTAGGTATGCAATATAATGAAAAGTATTGATTTTAGCTGATCATATTGTTAATACGATATACCATAGGTAATAACGCTGTTTTTACCTTTGAATAATATTTATATTTTGATCTGCGCCAATAAAGTTCTCACGATGCAGTATTTAATTACTTGATGTGAATATCTTGAATGTTTTTTTCTCAACAAGAGAAGACAGGTATCCTACACATGTAGCTTTGATGACAAATGCACAATAAAACCGTAGCAATATTCACGCACCCAGTTTCGCGATAACAGAATCCAAACGTCGCAAGAAGAAAGGGCTGTTTTCAGAAAATTAATTACTAAATCTTAGTTGTTTTTATGTTTTCAGTGGGAACAATCTCAAGAATTATTGATCTCTTAGTTCTTAATAAACTTAAGTTTCGAGAACTCCAAGCATTCTAGAACAACCGTCCATGTTCTAGAGACAATTGTTTGCAGCCGCTTCGCTTACTTTACTTATAAACATCACAGCAGGTGTATGTCATAAACTGCAAACTTTCAAATAGATCATCAGCTTCAATTCTCTCAAAAATTGTCGGATAAATTGGAACAGAAGCTATGAGTGGAAACAACTCTACAGAAAACAGTACCAGCAGTGGGGAATGGACATTTGCCCTCAAGGTGACCACCTACGCACACATTGGCTACACCGTTCAGGGTGGTGTCCAAATATGGGCAAATCTACTGATAGTTCTGGCCATCTATTTAAATCCCAAACTTCGTCGCAACAAGGACTACTACATCCCGGGCGGCCTTGCTTTGTGCGACATAGCCATGGGTCTTGGCAACTTTAGTGGGGGCATACGCCGGCTAGTGCTTATTTTCACAGGTCACCACAATGACCTTGTGACCCCGTGGTTCTGTGCCCTGACCTTTCCCACGTTCTGGTGGGTGTGGTCTGGCTATGCCGCCAATGCTGTCATGCTGCTGATCTCGATCGACCGCTGCATCGCTTGCTACAATCCGTTGCTTTATATGAAAATCAGAGGACGGATTTTGCTGAAGGAATGCGCCGCTATTTTTGTCGCATCGTTCATCATGACCATGGCGAAATATGTCGAAGCCTTTTTTGCTAATCGCCAAGGGCTGCATTCGAAATTATGCTACTTAGCGGTGGCTTTTAACGCCAGACTCTTCAGATTTCTGCTTCACTGGCATGTGTTTACAGGTATCGCAAGCGTTCTAATCTACATACTAGCCCTGTGTTTCATGTATTGCAAGCATAAAGGCGTTGCATCAGAGCTGATGCGCAAAAATAGAGATCGTCAAATAAAGGTTACTAAAATGTTGGTTCTGGTAGTAATGATGACTTTTGTTCTACAAACAATACCCATGGCGGCCCGAAGCTTATTCTACTCAATGGATGCTAGCTTTATCATCATACTTAATCCTGTAATATGGGCTGTAATTAGCACCAATTATTTAAATAATATAGTGATTTATGTCTGGAAAAATAAGGATATCCGACAATCTATCTGGAGTCTACTTAAGTTCCAAAGCCCAGGAGTTACTGCGGTTTACCCTTCGAAACCCTACGAGTCATCTGCTATGCATAAGAGGACAAACTTAACCACCGATGTCAAGAATTAACTTTCATAAATGACAATGAAAAAATTGGAATGTTTTATTACTTGGTATTCACTCAAAAATGGGTCAGTGGGGTGAAATGGGTCTAAATGGGAAATTCAAAAAACCAATACCATACGTTTGAACCTAT
The DNA here is from genome assembly GCA_030248245.1 of Trissonchulus sp. WLG1_4. Classification (NCBI taxonomy): domain Eukaryota; kingdom Metazoa; phylum Nematoda; class Enoplea; order Enoplida; family Ironidae; genus Trissonchulus; species Trissonchulus sp. WLG1_4. The sequence continues at coordinate 2,264 of JASANF010013867.1, forward strand.
AATATGATAGTTATGTTTTCGGCTTTTTTGCATGCATTGTATATTTAATAAATAACTACATAATACTAACTTGATGCTTCATAGTTAGTTGGTGGTATGTAGGTATGTAGATAATTTTTTCCTCTCAATAGCAATGTCAGGAGTTCCAGGACGGGCGAAAATAGTTTTAACCTACTCTTTTTTAATAAACAATGCAAATGGGCCTGTCAATAATATTTATAGAATTGGGTCCTAATAAAACTTTATTCCTAAAGAATAATATATCCCTATAAAACTTACTATTTAAACCCTTCTTATTGTTTCTCTGGTGAAGACCTACTCTTTTATAAATCTACCAGTGAAGCTACACCGTTCAGCAACAACAATTCAAATGTGAAATATTTTGTTATTTCTATTTACAACTTTTCAACTATTCCATACAAACAAAACAAAAGTCAAAACTTCGGTCGAGTTTAATCTGTTGGTCCAGAATTATTATATCTGAGCACTTTTCTTGAATCGTCTCAGTCGCCGCCGACGAGACACTCTAGTGGACGGACTCAAAGCAGCCAGGGAGACTGACGGGTCAATAAAACGGGGTCCGGGTATTCTTAGTCGGTCCCCTCCATTTTCAGGGAGGTTTAGACTGTCTCCAGAGTTCAGTACATCAAAACTCGTCTGGGTTTGGTAGTCGGGTACGGTTCGGGTTTTATGCAGAGGGGATGAAGGGTCAATGAAATTCTCAAAATTTTCCGCCGGTTTTATGAAATTTTCAAACGTTTCCGACGGGTCCAAACCAGCCGGGATCCGGGGCGGATACTGGTTACCGTAATCCGGATAAAAATAGTCCGGTTCCGCCGGGATTCGATCCGGGCAGGGGCAGTAAAGAGCGTCGTGTCCGGAGGGACCCCTAGGGCCGTGAATTCCGTTCGTCCCCCGCACCCCCGGCAAACCTGGCGCCCCCCGTTGACCGACTTTTCCTCGAAGACCCTCCGGACCCGGAAAGTCCAGAAGCGACTTTCCCGGCAGTCCGGGACTTCCTCTGGGACCGCGAAGACCGGGTGGTCCTTTGGCGCCTGAATAAAAGAAACTGTGGTTGGTAAAGTCTAGGCATGGGTACGTTTAAACGGTTTTAACCGTTTAAACGCGTTTAAACGTTTAAACGGTTTGGAAACGTTCAAGCGTTTACGGGTTCAAAAAACGCGGTTTTCGAACCGTTTAACGTTTAGTACGTTTAAACGTTTAGACATCTAACCGCGTTTAAACGTTTAAACATTTAAACGTTTAAACGCGGTTAAACGTTTAAACGTTTAAACGCTTACATGTGTAACCGTTTAAATGTTTTATACGCGTTTAAACTCTCACTTGTTTAACCGTTTAAACGTTTAAACGCGTTTAAACGCTCACTTGTTTAACCGTTTAAACGCGGTTAAACGTTTAAACGTTTAAACGTTTAAATGCGTTTAAAAGTTTAAACGTTTAAACGGTCAAAAAACGTTTACAACCGGAAAACGCGTTTAAACGTTTAAACGCGTTTTCTCATCTGTAAACGCGAGCATTTAAGGTGGTAGTTTCGTATGTGCAGCTTTTTTTGATGAGCTGTTACTCGGTTGTCTTAGAAGCTATTTATTAGCGGGTTTTTGCATTTTAATGACAAAAAATGGTACCGTAAGCTCATGTATTTGTTTTATTGACAATTTTGACAGTTTATCCAAAAGACGCTGTGAAAAATCTCAAATTTGGCATTTTTTCATGTTTTTGCGCTATGTTTGATTATAGAAAGAATATGACTTAATGAAGTTTAATTCCAATTTAGTCTAAATTCACTGGTAGGTGTCTCAATACATGCATAGTTTCAGTTGGATAAGTTTTCAAATTGCTTCAGTACTTTAAATCCAAGCTTCAAAACAGAACTTTTTTGAATTACGTAAAACTTTATAACTTTAGAAAACAACAAGTACAATGCCTATCAATAATTGCAAAAAAAGAAATCTAGACATTTTAGTTTTCTTCATTTTGGTTAAAATTATGAATATAAACTGCACACGTAATCAGCAAATTGACACTTTCGAGTACATGACGTATATTTTAGACAGTATAATGAACTCGTATGCGTTGCCATGGCAACCATGGCAATAAATTCCACCACCATAGTCTAAAGTGACCTATTGTCTTCCAATATAACCGCTAATACATTCAAACGACAATATGGAAGCTAGGTAAAACGAATATAAAACATCACGTCTTGTCAGGTATTTTCGAGCGTTTTTTGTAAAAAATGGAGGTGATACACTTCAGAGCTCATAACCCTGGTTATATAACAGTTGGTAACATGAGTTTTGACACAACACTGTGGTGTAACTGTATCTAGTTTGGTGCCGAGTTTTGAAGATATGCGCAGCTTAAATTTTACATCACATCATTTTAAAGTGGAAATCGGAGTTAAATTCAGAAAGTGTCAACTTCCTGAAAACAGTTGCAGTTAAATTTGCGTTTTAACGATCCAAACTGACTTTGAGTAAAATATCTAGATTCCTTTTTTTAATTTAGTGAAAATCAATACTGTTTTTGAGAAAAAGTTATTTAAAAATTACGAAATATTGTAAAAATAGCCAAAAAATGTCAAAAACACTACTTTTGTTGTTATAACTATAGTGTAACTGATTATAAAGAACAAATAATTTGCCAATATGTTTGCCTAAAAGTGCCTCATATGTGTGCCAAATTTCATAAAGTTAGCTGTTGGTTAGAGCGAATCGCGACAAAAACTGCACATACGAAACTACCACGTTAAACGTTTACAGATTTTTGTAAACGTGCCCATGCCTAGTAGAAACGTATTATGTATATATTTATTATATAATTATTGGTATTATAAAAATGCACAGGGGCAAAGCATGGATGCAGAAAAAGTACGGTAGGGACAAATGAAGTGAAGGAACAAAGGCAGCCTACCTTACGACTCAACCGATCGTCTGATTGTATCGAGTAGAATATTAGCTACAGAGACCGAGGAACTCACGCGGAAGTAGAAAATAGGTTGAGTGTGTTGCACTTGGTGATGCAACTAGAGTAATGTGCTTCGTTATACTTAATAATGTGATGTTTTCTATGATTTTTTCAAGCTTGTTTACAACTTTGTGTCTCCGGATCGGTGATTATTCGTAAATATTTACTTCTTCATCACATTAGACAATGTAGCAGCAGCAAAGAAGAAATTTCAAGGAGGTAGGCACTAGGCAGTTTGATGCCCCTAGTACAAACCCTGTAACATAATTTTGGGCTGGCTATTCAAACATAGTAGACTGCTTCACAACCGAATGGGTATATCGCATAGGTATGTTAGTGGATAATTTCTGTTGGTAAAAAGTTTTTACTAGCTTTAATACTTTCATTAGCTTTAAATACTTTTTAATTTAAAGAACAATCAAAATAAACTAACTAACCAGGCTGCCCCTTTCCTCCATGAACGGAAGCCCCGGCCCGCCCCTTCGGCCCAGGTTTGCCAGGCAAGCCCGGTTGACCTCTGAACCCTGGTTCTCCCGGAAACCCTCCGGCTGCCGCGGGGATCCCATTCACCCCTCCCGGGCCAATATCGCCCTTGATACCTCGGGGCCCGGGCTGCCCTGAAAATGAAAGTAGGTATACCAAAGATCAACTTGGTTATTTGCCTATTAACAGCTGACACAACTGGATTTTAGTGACATATTCTTTCTTGTCTTGTGTTGTTGTAACCTGAAAAGTTAGGCACCTATTAATCACAAGACTTTTAAAACGAGTTTGAAAATCAAAACATAATAAAAAACGCTCCAGCTAGGTGGGAAGTTACCATTTAAAACATTAAAAAATAATTTACCAGTCAAATAATAGTTCACCAAAAATAAGTTACCAGGAGGTCCAATTTTTCCACGGGGCCCCGCTGGGCAAAGCTGGCATCCTTCGTCGTCCAGATTTAGTCCATTGACTAGCCCATCTTGTCCGGGATAGCCAGGTTCCCCAGGTGGGCCGGGGTATCCGTCCAGTCCCGGCAACCCGGGGGGTCCGGGGGGTCCTAGGGAGCAGAGTAGAGAGAAATTGGGAACTGTAGGATCAGGAGGGGCAATCGTGGGTTTCGGACCCCCGGAAATAAAGCCGTACGATCCGTACTGATCTGAGGGGGGTCCCCCGTATGCAGGCGGTCCCCCCTGGTACGTTTCTGGGTTTATGAATCCGCCGGATGGTATACTGTAGTCTATATTCGCTGGTCTACCGTAGGGGGCCAGCATTACGGTTTTGAACTGCGATGATTGGTGGGCGTAGACGGCCTCATTACTCAGCTGAGCGGCTTCGCCAGGAAAACTAAACGTTTCGGAATCAAAGCTGTCGGATTGATCTGCAAAAAAATACTTTGACTTTATGACAACAGAAGGGGGTCGTTTTTTACCTTAAGCCTTCACATAATGTCATAAAAAAAAGAAGTTCTTAAAGGAAATTGGATGGTGCCTTTCCCTGACAGAGTCGAAAAAAATTGTTTGACGTGAACATTAACTAATATACATGTACACATAACCTCAAATACCTGCGCTCTTCAAATGGTAAAACTTAGTAAATGGAAAGGGACAATTAACCTTTTTGAAACCTTTCGACAACAAACCTTTTGAAAAGGGACATTAATTAACAAAAGTTTTTTTGCAAAATTTACAATACTGTGTTTATTTTCGTATCACAGTTAAAACCGGTGAACCTACTGGAGTCGTCTATTTCAGATCTCTTGAACCGCATCAAATGCTTCAGACTGTCCAAATCTTTCCAAGCAGTGGCGAACAATTCCTGAAGTTCAATAAACAAGCCCTACCTGCGGCAAAACCTTCAGTAAGTATTAAGAATTATGTTCAAGTAAGCTGACCAGCAGGTCAGCTAAAACCTGTTGTGCAGCAGATAATTATCTTATTGTAAAATGTGTATGCAAAAGTTCAATGCGTTTTTATGCAATCCTACAATAAGTTGTTTATGCAACAAGCCCAACCTGCGGCAAAACCTTCAGTAAGTATTAAGAATTATGTTCAAGTAAGCTGACCAGCAGGTCAGCTAAAACCTGTTGTGCAGCAGATAACTGTCTTATTGTAAAATGTGTATGCAAAAGTTCAATACGTTTTTATGCAATCTTAGAATAAGTTGTTTATGCAAAAACTGGAAGTAGTTTTAATTATCTTACAACAAATTATGTAGGAATGGGTTGTTTTGATGAGTGAGAAGTGTAGTCATTCTTTCATGACCAAAAATGACTACAGTTCGCAGGAAACATAAAATGCCGCCAACAAAATTATCGGGTCAAACGTTGGTACTATCAGCAATGTGACACACGCGCACTATGTGACACACATGAACTAAACAAACGCACATTGACATTTTTCCAGCTTACAGTGTAACTTTTGCACTAGACAATGATGTGACGCTCGCGCAGTAGCTCTAATATGCAAAGCAAACTAACGCACAGACGTACATTGCACTACAAGCCCAGTGTATTCCGCCAGAAATCAAAATTAGAGACCTGTTGTGCTGTGGCACAACAGGAAAAACTGGAAGTAGTTTTAATTATTTTACAACACATTATGTAGGAATGGGTTGTTTTGATGAGTGAGAAGTGTATTCTTTCTTTCATGACCAAAAATGACTACAGTTCGCAGGAAAGACACGGTGCTGCCAACAAAATTATCTGGTCAAATGTTGGTACTATCAGCAATGTGACACACGCGCACAATGGGACGCACATGAACTAAACAAACGCACATTGACAGTTTTCCAGCTTACAGTGTAACTTTTGCACTAGACAATGATGTGACGCTCGCGCAGTAGCTCTACTATGCAAAGCAAACTAACGCACAGACGTCGGGTAAACTCGGCCAATAAGGAACACTAAACCTGCCAACTTAACAGTTACTTATCTTTGTGTTAGCATAGCATTATGTATAGTCAACCGTCAGAGGTGGTTGCTAGCTCATTTTGTAGCCAAACATTCTCTCTTTCTAGGCATATTACACTCATAAGCTAAAAAATTTATTATCAACATCTATTTTTACTTTAAACAGAGCAAACCTGAGTGTTCAAAAAAAACTGGTAATAAGGAACAGACCTCGGGGTTCGTAAGGAACATTTACAGTAAATAAGGAACATTTTTTGGCTGAAATAAGGAACATAAATCCTATTGAATTATTACTAGAATTTTGCATTTTGGTTTTTAGAATAGAAACATTTGCTCTTCAACCTATTTTGTGAAAATTTTCTATGTGAAACAACTATTACAATTTTTTTACAATTTGCAAAATTTAGTAATTTACAAATATATACATACTTCTTAAGAGGACATGCGTAATGAAACTCACAGTGAAGACTAACAACTAGTTTTTCTTCCCAACAAGTAACGAATACAAGACCTAGCAAGAATAATATAAAAAATCTCCTCCCCCCTTAAATCAAGACATGTCTTGACTCCAGCCCCCCCCCTCAAATAAAGGATGTGTCTGGATTTCAGTCAGGCTGTACTCCCCCTTCGTTTCAGCACACAACCAGCTCACCACAGAGTTCATGCTGGTGGTCAGCGAAACAAGGGGGGGGGTACCCCCTGAAATTAAGACACTTCCCTGATTTGAAGAAGGTTCCTCCCTGCCTGGAATCAAGTCACGTCTTGAATCGAGGTTGGTACCCACCTGAAATCAAGGCGTAAAATGGCTATTTCAAACGGGGCATCGTTCCGGACGATTACTTAGAATAGGGGAATAGTGTCATACTTTCATTATTATGTACGCTTATGTAGTTGGACTAAACGAGTTAATTTAAGTCAGCTGCCCAGTTTTAGTCCAAGCCGTTCTTGAGCCATCAGCAGGATATAAAGATAAACAAGGTAAAACAGCTTTTTCGGGCGATATAATCGCGTGACCCGCTTCACACAGGCCATTTTTCACTGACAACACAAATACACTAACAGCAAACTAAAATAAAGCTAATAGCATGATACAGGAAATCCAGTGAAATAGCCAACCTTGTATTGGACACAAACTGACTGTTCCTTATTTCCCTGGAAATAACTGTTCCTTATTATCCCCGAGGTGTTCCTTAATACCCGTTCACAACAGGAAAATTAGGCGCTTACTTCAACGTGTTAAACTGAATTAAAAACAAACTATTTTTGAAAAAAGCTCGATGCTGAACGATAGAGGAGAAATTTTTCTATATTTTGACATCCAAATCATTGCACAAACCTAAAAATTTTGTCTGGAACAAACCTTGAAAAAAACATAAGTGTATGCACATCTGTAAGACACAAAATTTTTTACTCTGACCACCCTGACGTTTTCCAATCAAAAAAGTGAATGTCTGCGTATATATGAACAAATAATAGGTTATTTTAAAGAGCAAATGATAGGATAATCTACAAAACATTATCGCAACAGGTTGCGTCGCAACACTGTTCAATGATTTTAGGTTCCTGTGACGTGCATGTCATGTATGAACTGACACACGCTCGCACAAACAGCGTTCTTATGTCGCTCAATTACGTATGCATATACCTGACGTGCACAGAAAGATACACACGCCCACACAAACAACGCTTTTTCTTGACCTGCCTCCAATATTACAGTAGAACTACATGCAATCATAGAAGACGATTGCAATTGTTGTATATTGAAGTTTATTTCATATGATTCATATTCAAATTACGAATCGCATAAAAGCATATGTAATGTCTGCATAGGTCACTACAGTTGCCCCCGCCTCAAGAGCGGAGCGTAAATGTTGCACATGTGTTGTTATGTGTGAAATGTAACTTGTTTTGTATTGAATGAAGTGTTTGTTGGGGTGTCAGTTATGGCTTCTTTCACTCGGTCAATTGAAATAGTTTCTTGTTTTCCACATTTCTCTATTGTTACGGTTTTATCAGTTCTGTTGATGACTTTAAATGGGCCGTAATACGGTTGTGTTAGTGAGGGCAAGAACCGGTTTTCTTTCTGAATCCATACGTGGGACGCTGATTGAAGCGTTGATGAAATCTGTCTTTTTGGCATGTATTTGCGTTCCGGTGGCTTGAATAGAGACGTTGCATGAAAGAGCTTTTCTACAAAGTCAGTTGGGGATAAGCAAGATTTTGTTTCGGGTGGCAGAGTGAAGAAAGAACTAGGCAATGAAAGGTTGCATCCATAGACCATCTGAGCTGGGGAAAAGCCGTGGGTATTGATTGTATTGCGAAGCCCAAGCAGAATTAATGGTAAATGTGTGTGCCACGATTTTCCTTCACACTTGGCTTTGAGTGAATTCTTCAGTGTCCGATGGAACCTTTCGATGGCGCCATTGCTTTGTGGATGGTAGGCGCTAGTTTTTCTGTAATTAACGCCTAAATTCTGCGGTAATTCTTGCCAAATTTGTGATTCGAACTGCGTTCCTCTATCCGAAATGATGGTGTTTGGGACTCCAAATCGGCTTCTCCAGTTACTTGTAAAGGCGTAAGCTATGGCCTCAGTTGTGATTGTCGATAAAGGGATGGCTTCCATCCAGCACGTATATCGATCTATGATAGTCAACAGATATTTATAATTTCTTGAAACAGGTAGCGGACCAACTAAATCAACGTGTATAGTGTCGAATCTTTCTGTGGTTGGAATAGTGCCAATAGCTGATCGAGTGTGTCGTGTGACTTTCGAGGATTGGCACTGGTTGCATTCTTGGCACCAGCGCTGAATGTCTTTGTTCATTCCGGGTCATATGTATTTGTCTGCAACGAGTTTTTGCGAACCGCGGATTCCTGGATGGTGAAGGTTGTGAAGTTCTTGAAAGGCTGCCTTTCTTGTAGATTTCGGCAAGAACGGTCGTATTGTTCCATTATTTTCGGAGCAAACGAGGAAAACGTCCCCACATTTCAGTTTAGTCAGTTTTAGAGTAGTATTCTGAAGGAAACATTGAAGTTCTTTGTCCTCCATTTGAGCTTGTGCCAATTTATTGTTGTCTATATTTGTGCGTATGGCTGCAGTTCTAGATAGACAATCGGCTACTATGTTTTCGTGTCCGGACAAGTGTATAATTGGTGCATTGAATTCAGATATGTAGGATAACCAACGAGATTGTTGAGGTGTTGGGTTTTTCATATTTAGACAGTTAATGAGAGGTTTATGGTCAGTCTTAATTGTAAAAAGAACACCTAACAACCAGTTGAAGTGTTTTAAAGCACTGTAAATGGCTAATAGTTCGCGGTCGAATGTTGATTTTTTCTTCTCGTATTCAGTTAGTTTTTTAGAATAGAAGGCTATCGGCTCAGGCGAATTTCCTCTTATTTCTTGCTGCAACACTGCACCTACTTCAGAGCCTGACGCATCGGTTGTCAATGTTAGATGTGCATAAGGGTTAGGGTGGTGCAGTGTTGTAGCTTTGTAGATAGCAGTTTTCAAGTCAGTGAATGCATTGTGTGCTTTATCATTCCAGGTTATGTGCCCTGTTTTTGCGTTGGTGTCTTTGTGGCGTGTAAGATCAGTCAAAGGAGCTGCGATCTCTGAAAAGTGTGGTATAAAGTGATGGTAAAATCCGCACATGCCAAGGAATCTTTTTAACTGTTTGAGTGATAGTGGCCTTGGAAAATCAGCAATCGCGCGCGTTTTTTTGGGGCTGGGGCTGATACCGCTTGCGTCTATTTGGAGCCCAAGAAACTGAACTTTTGTTTTCAGAAATTCGCATTTATTTGGTTTTATATAAAGACCGTTATCTTGTAAGGTGTTGAAAACGATCTCCAGATGTGAAAAATGGGTTTCGATGGAGTCACTACCTATTAGTAGGTCATCTATATAGTTTCCGACAAAGTCGAACTGCTTGAATAAACTATCCATGTACCGTTGGAAAGTTTGGGCGAAATTTCTTAGTCCGAATGGCATTCGGCGATAAATAAATAAGCCAAATGGTGTGGTAATGGCTGTTTTTGGTTGTGCCTCAGGGGCTACTGGGATCAGGTGGTACGCTTTTGGGAGGTCTAATTTGGAGAATATTTTGCAACCGTGAAATTTATTGAGAACATCTGCAGGGTGTGGCATGGGGTACCTATCAGGTACTGTTTGAGCATTTACAGCTCGGTAATCACCACATGGCCTTAAACTGCCATCAGGCTTAGTGACCACATGGAGGGGTGAAGACCAGGGTGATTCTCCCCGGTAAACGATTTGTTGTTTCTCAAGCTTAAGAAACTCTTTTTTGGCGGCTTCTAATTTTTCGCCGAATAATAAACGAGGACGGCTGAAGCATGGCGCACCTGTAGTTGTAATATAGTGATGAATCATGTTAGCGCCTTTTTTTGAGCTATATTCGGGTTTGGTTAGTTTTTCGTACCTTTTTAACAAGTTTTGTAAGCGACATTGAACATCATTGTGATTGATCGGATTAGGCTGAAAATCATTTTTATTGATTGAATCAAGTTGAAAATCACTTTGATTGATCGAATTAGTTTTGAATTTTAAATTATCCTGCGTGAACAGAGTTTCTGATTTAGTGTCTACGACAATTGCATGATGCTGTAAGAAGTCTTTACCCAAGATTGAGTCTTCAACATCTGCAATTTTGAACAGCCTATTAAAGTGTCTTTCTTTCGAGTTCACTGTGAGTTTAAATTTAAAATCAACGTCACCGTAATATCCGATAGGGGTGCCGTTGGCAGCAACAATGTTGCAAAAGGTTCGTCGTTTTGATTGATACGGAAATAAACGACGTGGTAGAAGGCTACACCTGCTGCCGGTGTCGATCAAAAACTGTCCGACTGGCGTGGCAGGTATGTAAATAGTGTTCACCTCATCTAGTAATGCCTGCTGGATGAGGGTTCCCCGTTTAAAGCCGTTGAGTTCCAGCGACAGGGCTTTGAACACTTGTTAGCTTTATCGCGAAAAATGAAGTGATAATAGCACAGTGAACCGTTGGGGTTAAATTTGCGTTTGCGAGAGCTGCTACGATTACGACTGTATCGATCGCGGCTCTGTGAACGATACCGATCAGTTTTTATAGCATTGACTTTTTGGGTAAGTTCAGCGATTGTAGTTTTTAGCTGTTGAATGTCCTCCTTAACATCAGCAGTCAGTGTGGCTTGTGTAGTAACTTGGTTTACCTTTGTTGGCATTTGTTCCATCATATTGTCTGCTATTTCGCCAAGTTGCTCTAGGTCGAGGTTTGGCAGGGACACCAAAACGACTCTAATCGATTCAAGTGAAATTTCGTAAAAACGAAGCCGAACAAGCTGATCGTTTTCAGGGGCTAAACGTAGTAGATGGCGCAGGGCAACTGATGGTCGCCGGTCGCCCAATGTCTGCTCGGCTAACAATTTTCGCAGCATACGGTCGTCACTGTCACATAAATGGGCTAGAATGTTTTTCTTTATATCTTCGAAGTCACCGTCTAAGTCGACGCCCCCTTCAATTAAAACGCCGGTGGGTAAGCATGCGAGTAATGAGGCTTTTCTAATGTCTGGAGAGCAGTATGCTAATAATGGTCCACACTGCTTGAACCACGTTTTTGGGTCCTTTTGATAGAATTCTGGTAACTTGCAAATTTTGGGCTGTGCAGCAGCAGTGCTGGTGGTGGGCACATCACGTGATTCGATTATTTCAACTGCCAATTCGAGAGCCTTTTGGTCCTCTTGTTGCAGTTCATCGATGATAGCTGCTTTAGTGCTCGGAAATTGAAAATCAGGATCGTTACGTTTCAGTAAGGTCAGAATTTTTGTAAGTGTAGTTTTTGACAACTTTTTAATATCCTGAATTGGCCCAGGATTACTTTCGACATCGCCTGCAAGCAATAATAGAAGACGAAAGTACGTAGCTTGTCGAGAAGAGATGGTATTCGAGGATCGGCTCCAGTCGATTCCATAAGCAGTCGTACCGTAGATACTTTGAAGGCGACTTTGTAGAAATTTCTTTTGCAAAGGCGTCTGCGCGTGTAGTATAGAAGCCGTGAGGTGAATTAGAGAAAGGTCTTTCTCGGCGTGAAGGGGATAAGACGGACTTTGTTCAGTGGAAAGAATCCAAATTTTGATAATTAGACTCAGAACAATTAGCAGTTGCATTGTGCTGAGTACTCACTGGGTCACCATATGTTGTATATTGAATTTTATTTCATATGATTCATATTCAAATTACGAATCGCATAAAAGCATATGTAATGTCTGCATAGGTCACTACAGCAATATAGTATATACGCGGCGGCTGAGGCCGCCGCGTAAAAAGTTCCCATCAGACAAATACAGAACGCCAGTTATAAAACATGATCACTATGGCCAACTTTAAAATTTGCATGTAAAACGGATCATTGTGGTACAAAAGGTCGTACGTAATGAGTCAGTGAGTCACTTTAAAAACAAATCTAATGTTTTATAATTATAAGTTTTGCAACCTTATTTGTTACATCACAATTTACAGTATGCTTAGTTCACAACACCTAAACGACTCACACGGTGGCGTTCATTGCGCGTAAGCCAGCTGCTGATGACGGTTAAGTCACCCGCTCACGCTGTTCTGTTATATACAGCGGAAAAGCGACCCCACTCCATCGCCGTGCAACTGCACGACTGCATATCAATTATGCTTCTTCAAAATATCTTGTTTTCAACGCGCTAATGAGCAGTCTACGGAACAATGTTGCGACACGTTCTGTCCTTTTGCTTTAAACTTACTGTATGTAAATCTACTTTTACTGTCTACTTGACAGTTACGCAAACGAGAGCAGGACGTCGCTGGCAAAAGATAGGTAAGGTTGGGTGTGTACGTACGTGCAGCATTACACACGCCCACACAAACTGTGTTATTTGTTGACCTGCCAGCAAATTAACGCAGGAATAATTGCATTTGTGTGCTCTTGCTGCACACAGCTGCACTATAGTATATACGCGGCGGCTGAGGCCGCCGCGTAAAAACATCTCTTTACGCAAGTGCCTTTAGGTAATACACGCATACAGATAGTAGCAAGAGTACATAGTAGGAAGAGTCTGACACTTTACAAGTGTGCCGTCAAGCTTAAAGCCCGGTTCACACTGACGCTTCAGTTGTAAGATTTAAGGTTTTACGGTTTTAAGGGTTTAAGGTTTTTAGGTTCTGGGCGCCATTCTCCTGTTCCGGGCAAGGAGTCAGCCCGCGGATGGAGGTTGTCCTTTCCCCCAATCTAGGTACCATCGGACTCTTGCCACGAGTCGTTAGACCCCCAAGTCGTCACGCCCCCAAGGTAGAAAAGGGCCTCACCAGCGAACAAAAACCTGATGGCTAGATAGAGCTCCCGATGCGTAAGAAAGTCCATTGGCCTGAGGCTCACGTTCAGTGGCGAGCACGAATACCAACGAGTTGCTGAAAGGTTAACCAAATGTCACAGTGCCTTTGAGTGCCACCATGCTAAGATCATAGATTTCAGCACGGCTAAGACCAAGCAGCTGAAGTTCTCTTGCCGTAGCAGACAGAAGACATCCTCGGGATCCAATTATAACCGGGGTCACTCTGACTGTATCAACTTGGTTCGAGCGATAAACAGTTATAGCAATAGGCTCGTACTTTTCACCTTTCAATCGAATAGTAAGCCGTAGGTTATCGTGATTTGTCTCGTAGGGCACAGCGCATTCTATAATATTCACCCTTCTGCTTTCAGGGTACATGCTTCATGCACCGATACCAGGTCTGGCTTGTATCGGACTCCACTTTCGTCCCGGATAGCTGGCTCTGTTTTCACCGAAAACCCCTTCTTACGCAAACACGAAGTTAGCCTTTGCGCTACAGCGTTGTGTCTTTTAATGATGGCCGGGATCATTCGTGAGCATTCTTGCAGAACGTGCATATTTGATTCACGTAATGCTCCACATAATCGGCATCTCGTGTCAGGGTTCGTCATACCCTTAGTCATCACGGAACGAGTAGGTAGCAGACCGAGTTGGGCTTTGAGAGCAATGATGTAATAGCTGCCGACCAGTCCTTTGCCAAGTATCCATTGGTTTCTGGTCCATGATTGAGAAAAGTTATTAAAGCCCAGTCCTTGGTATGAATTCATCACCTTATCTCGGTCGTCTCGTATCCGCTGTTCAAGATGTTCTTGAAGTGACACGGTGCTCAAAATGCCCAATTCTCCCAGCCTCTCCGTAGCTGTTCTTGCTGTGCGCTCAACAGGTTTGGTTTCCGCAAGTGCAGATATCACAGGATCCGGAGATCTCCAGATTCGCCAGTATCGCCCCAGCATCAGCTTGCAACTCAGATCCAACAGACGCGGCAGGCCAAGCCCACCGTCTTTAACAGACAGATAGAACCATTCTGTCACCGTGCAGGTAGGGAGATGTAAGATCTGCTTCACCATTTGCCGTATAGCATTGTCCGCTCTGGGCTTGCTTCGTGTGACTTGCAAAAGTTAACTGGAATGAGAGTTTTGGCGCAATAAAGTCGCGTATCAGCCCGATCTTCTGATGGGGTCTTAGACATGCCCGCTTTATTCTACCTATTCTGTTAAATTAATGCAGTTATGTTAAAAACTGTGCGCCGAGGGGCTTCTACAATTAAGCCTCTGGCAAAAGATAAAATTATTGTGAGCACCTGCCATGAGCTTAGCTTAGGTTGCCCCTGACAAACGATTACAAGACAATAACAAGACCAAATGAGGCATTTTTGCTGGAAAAAATTTGGGGTGAAGTTTAGTTCGTACAAAACATATGTAATAAATAAACTATTTTGTCAATGCTTCGCAATACCTGCAAGAAAATTGTCCTTATTCTTGTCCGATCTTGTCTGAAAACATGATCACAAGGACAAGTATGAGCCGAGTTTCCGGGGAGAACTACCCACGTCAAAAATCACGGTTCGTTTATGCTCACATATGCTCCCCCAAGACTCAGATAAGATCAATAAAGCTTGAAGGTACACCTTCGGTTTTGTGAGTTTATCAGTGTATTTAGCTACATATATTTGCTAAAGCTGAATATGTAGCTAAATATTTGTAGCCAAAAGCCTGCTAAAAAGCTCAACAAATTGCTCCTAGTTGGACACGTCTAGAACAGACAAAATACAATCAAACAAACTGATACTCGGCATCGTACTAAGCATTAACCCACATGTATGCGCAAAACCGCATGGTCTGGATTTCTCTATATTCTC
>JASANF010013873.1:0-30769 GCA_030248245.1 Trissonchulus sp. WLG1_4
AAAAAGACAGACCCCAAATTGAGGTCAAATTAGGTCAAAACTAAGAAGCAAAATTAATGAACCAACCATTAAAGTTTATTTTTCAACATTCATTTTTTGTGTGGCAAAAATCACCCTTTCTATGAGCAGGAAAATTTCATTTGTTCATTGGGGTTTAGCGAAAGTCGAGACTGCGGAAAGACTTTTCAGAAACAAAGTTGACAATATGAGGAAAAAAGCTCAGCACTCAAACATATTTTTGTAAAAACCATCTCCCTTGAGACTGACCGCTTGCTGTAAGAATTCGTTCTCTTAAACTCCGGCAGACATAGTCAGCAAGTCGTTTTTCCACTATCGCTTTCCATTCTGCCGTAACATCGGTCGTTGTGGGTTCCTCGTCGACTTGTAGAATACTGTCTGAAGGGGAGGACTTGGGGAAGCACAGATTTTCTACACTCGCTGTGTGCTGTAGGGATAACGCTGCTCCTGTGTCCAGTGAACTGCTCCGGCGATTGGGCACTGTTCGACGCCTAAAATAAAAAAAATACGAATGGACGTTTGCGGAATGTTTGACTGAAAAGGATTTGGATTAGTACATTTATCGAATACTAAAAACAGGATTTTGTTAACAATTTGAAAAACTCATTTTAAAAGTAAAACACATGAAATTTATTTTATTAACAAGCAAAAACTTAGCTTAAACAAGTTTTGTTTAGTGCAGGACATAGTTTGAGTTACATAGTGTATTTATGAGTTACATAGAGTATTTATGAGAAATACAGAAGAATACACATGTAGTTTAGTGACGCATGCGATACTGAAAAAGTTGCAAATATGTGCGTGAGTCCATTAACTAAGGCTAAGTGCGTTTATTAAAGAATTCAAGCTACATAGTCTGTAATCGATAATGCAGTAAAATATCGGGTATTATGTCACAATTGGACAGTTTTTTAGAAACACAGACCTGAGTTTGGCATTGGCTTAATTCCTGCTTACACTCGACCTAATAACTGCAGATAACCAACATTTTGCTAATCCTCTATTAGCCTCGATTTACTTTGCAGACGTATGTCCGTTCAGTCCGCAAAACTAAGAATTAGTGCTTGTCTTTTACGTCATTAGTGTCGTAAATTTTTAAGGCTAAACAAACGATCAAATAGCTGAATTAACCGAGCCACTGGGTAGCGCTAAGCAAACAAATAAGAGAAACAACACGAAAAATTGTCGCAATACGCACATCAAATGAAAGCAATTTAAATGTATGTACATGAATAGCGATTCTTCTTAAAAAATCATGTTCTAAAAAGCAGCTGAAAACAATTAACCCATAGTGTCAACTATTCTGAGTGCTACCTTAAGTACAAATATAGCAGGTACAAGCACAGTGGATAGTTAAATAGGTGTAAAAAACTATAATTTACATACGGTGTCGAAAAAAAACGAAAAAATGTAAGCTACTGCTACTCTTCCAAAACTACAGATAGTACTAGAAATGGACATGCGTGCTTGTAAACTACATGTAACGGAATTAGACTAAATTCAAGCCAGTCGCTTACTTGAAATTTTTTTAAACAGTTCAATTAAACGTTTACATGATTTGTTATAATTTAAGTTAAGGTTCAGTTGAAGGAATTTAGTTAATACGAAAACCCTTAATTACACTTTACATTAAGTACAAACAATTTAGTGCAAATAGGAACTAGTTAAAACTGCAACCTACAAATTTATTGGGTGCTTTGTTGGCCCGAAAAAAACAAATAACTGATATCGGTCTGACTTCTAAATCTAGTTCTACGCAAGTGCAATTGAAACTCAAATCAGCTTACAAATTAGGTTCGGAATGGCCGCTTGGAATACTTAATTTTCTGAAATGCACAAAGGACAAGGGAAAGTTACGTCACGACATGCGAAGACAAAAACACATAGGTTAAAAATATCAAATGCGAAAGCACAAAGCAGGTACGACACGTATTAACTACATAAGGGTCGACCCACAGTCGAACATGTTATTGAATATAACACAAATGATATTTTTGAATAAGTCGTTAGGCTTATATTTTGTGACATAAAAACAGCGTGTACAGTACCCATCGGAATTAAATACCTATGATGCTGCAGTCAGCATCACTGATTGAGCCATAGTGTCACTGACTCAAGTCATTGCATTGACGTCACAGGTCCAATAAATTGGAAATTTCTATTGAATTTCATCAAATAGCTCCGGAGTCAGCGTCACTGACTCCTGCATCACGCTCACATTAGTCACCAGTTAAACTGGGTACTTAACGGGGAGTATACCGTACGTATATACTGAAACAACGTACATAAAGTAAATGATGACTAATCTGAGCGCGATTCCAGAGTCACTGACTCTGACTCCAGACCGGAGTCACTTAATGAAATTCAATATGCCAAATAATAGTGTCCAATTTAATGGACCTATGACGTCAATGTGATGACTGCAGTCAGTGACGCTATGGCTCAATCAGTGATGCTGACTTCAGCATCAGAGGTAGCTAATTCTGATCGGTACTGTACTTTGTTGACTTAGGCACGGTATGCACCAACATTGTAGTTTAGACTCAGATATAGATATCCTACTCTGATTTTCAACTTGATTGGATTCTGTATCACAACTGTATCTGTATTTTAACTTTCTTTTTCTACCTGAAAATGGGGTTTACTAGCATCATAAGGTACTTTTAACAAAAAACCAGTTGAACCAATCAAGTTTGTGGGTCAGCTCATGTAAAATAGACTTTTTCTTGTCCTCAAGCAGTGTGAATCAATCATCTCTTGAGGACAATTATATGGATTGTATATACTTAATAGGAACAACTGTAAAGGACATAGACAAAACATAAAGACACAAAGACAGGAACGTCTACGGACAGGGACAAGGACATATCTAGGGACAGGGACACGGTTTGAGAAAGAGTATTAACCAGGCTTAAGAAGTAGTCATGTTGCGTATAGAAAATCAACTAATTCAAATATGCTTGCTCATAATGCCATAATGTATCATACGGATTGCTCCCGCATAGAAATACAGAAGTGATACGGTGAAGCTGTGTATAATTAGAGTTAGTTTTTTAGCTGAAATGATCAATATATCTAGAGAAAAATTACAACATTGAGAAGCAAGCAAAAGAGCAAAAAACAAATAAACATGCTGTTTTGACAATAACTATGTATAAAATGTGTAATACCTCAATAACTTAATTAAGGTATTATTAAAAAATTGCTAAGTAGGAACGTATTAAAATTATTAAGTATGAGTTGACCCTTTAGGGGGGGGTCACAAATCAAAGTTCTCCAGTTGTGCTTATTTTCATATATATTAATTACTCCCCCAGTATACTTCTACCTCAGATAAAAACAGTTAAGGGGGTAATGTCGTTTTCGTGGTTTTTGACATTTCAGTGTAATTTTTGCGCCCACAGAACTCAAGCTAAAAACGGACTACGGCTTCGAAACTTTAACCACATTATCTTTAGGAAAAATCCCCACCCGTTTTTTTCCTTTTGTAAAAACAGTTTGTAGAGTCGGTGTTATGGGTTTTTGAAAATTTTAGAGAAAAGTCAAATTACGTGATTTTTGCACGAAAATGTCATTTTCTCAACGTAGAAACGACTTATCAACTATATCAAAAAAACGGGTGGGGATATTATGTCAGTGCATAACTGCAAAAAGTTTAGTAGTTGTTGGCTAATCTTGAGTTTCATAACTGTGGCGCAAAAATTAGTCAAAAAAACCGCTGATGGGGTGTATTCAAATGATAGCAGCAGTAAAATTGCAAAAGATAATCTGCTTTTAAATATAGTCTTTTTTGGGCGTACTTTCATTCGCTCGACTTTCAATTGCTCTACTTTCATTTGCTCGACAAAAATGTAATAAATTTCCAAAACAGCCAATGGTTACATTAGTTTGCGATTGCTCGACTTTCGCTTGATCGTCAGCCCTTTAATTGGACCCCTATTGTCTGTCTTTATAATCCTAGTGTCTTCGATTGCTCGACAAATTTAACGTCAATTCTGAGAAAAAATTAATACTAATTACTACATATTTATGTATATTTACATTGACAATATCCTGCGCTGGTGCCTGAAAACAATATTAAAACTTTTGTAAAAATGAATCAATTTTATTATCTCATTGTTCTCTTGTGTTCTCTTGTGTTGGTCTTGAGTGTGGACCTTTTCTCGTTTCGACAGAGCCTGAGGCTATTGTAATGCCTTTATAAGTCGCTTAGTTGGAGCCTACTTTTAGCATAATATGAAATGAGACTAAAGGCGTGTTTACAATTCAAAAATCACTACTAGTTTTTATTGAGATTAAATATATGAGTGTTAAGGAATTAAAAGAAAATAAAAAGCATTGCTATTTAATGGTTTTTGATAATTACAGCCGTAAATTGCACTTTTAATCATAGATACATATCTGATAAGTTCACACCAAAAAACTAAAGTTATAAAAAAGTACGTCTATGTACAGTACTGTGCAAAAAAAGTTCCCTGTTCGGCGGCGTACGACGAGCTTCGTCGTTCGCGAAAAGTGACGAACACGGTGGCCGGAAAGTGACGAACAAAAAATTTTCAAATTTTCACTTTTTTACATTGAAAATGTGTTGTGGAGCACTTTTGGAAAATTTTTTTGTTCGTCACTTTCCGGGCACCGTTCGTCACTTTTCGCGAACGACGAAGCTCGAACAGGGAACTTTTTTTGCACAGTACTGTATATACGTACTAATACTATAACCAAAATTAATTAATTCAAATTTTAATTAGTCAAGTGGCTACAACGGGTTGCCAACTGTAAGTGGACTCTCTATTGCAGGCAGAGGACCCTCTGTTCTAGACCGAGAACCTTCTATTCTAGGTACACGACCCTCTATTCTTTTCAATTTTCAAAATTTTCTATAGAGTCCAATTTTCATTCAAAACTAAACTGTCCATTTATTCATAGCAGGTTACATTCTTTTGCAAAACAAATGTAAATTTTTGCAATTAAACATCGGAATGGAGTATTGTCACGTTAAATTTGTCGAGCAATCGAAGACACTAGGATTATAAGACAGACAATAGGGGTCCAATTAAAGGGCTGACGATCATCTGAAAGTCGAGCAATCGCAAACTAATTTAAACATTGGCTGTTTTGGAAATTTAGTAAATTTTTGTCGAGCAAATGAAAGTCGAGCAATTGAAAGTCGAGCGAATGAATACTCACCCGTTTTTAAGCTAGAAGGTGTAAAAAAATGTAAAAAAGACCGTTCTAGTTTTTGTTGAGGTTAATTGCAGTTATGGTAGTTTAAAAAAACACCTAAAAACGCAATTACGCCCCTTAAGCTTGACGGTGCCCTTCTAGTTCAGTGCGTTTGTCAGTGCATTTACATAGGCAAAAGTGTGCAAAAAAAGCTAATAAATAACCGATAGTTGGACAGGTCTAGTGCAGACCAGCTATGTATAAGCAATTATATTGAAACTAGGCATAGCACTAACCCTTATGTACATATGCGTAAAATCGTATGATCCTGATTTTTGATACGTGGTTTAAATCCGAAATCAAGGATTACTTCAATCCGAGCAAAATGTGAAAAAGGCCGTTTTTTGAGTCCGCCAAATTTGAGTGACTTTACATTTGGTATCACTTAGACCCCATAGGCGAACCTTAAAGCAATTGATCATAGAGGTTGAAATATGATATCGAATCATGTCGAATTTTTGTCAACATTACGAAAAAATTTCGCTTGAAGGGACGTTTTGTGCACACAAAACACGTTTTGTTGCGCCTATGTTGCGCATTTGCTTTGGTTCCAGTTTTTTACATATGCGGGGCGCCTTAACGGGGGCAAATTGTGTGCAATTTTGAAGCAAATCGGAGAACCTAACATTTTCACTTATATAATATGTAGGTAGCCCCCCTCCCCTTAAATTTAAATACATAGTAGCTACGAATATTCCTAGTAGGCCATGTAGATGTTACTGAATGGGATCCTTGTAGATTTCCCGATTCACGGTAAGTAAAAACAAGCATAACCAAATGGAAAAGAAACAAAAAAAGGTTTAGCAATTGAAATAATTACCAACGTCTCACAACTTACAAAAATTACATACTTTAAACGAACCATTTGCACTTAAATATACCCACACGTTCACAATAACAAAAATAGTTTTTGGTGCTTATATTTTTTCCGGTACTTGTTCATAATGTTTTTTAGAAAGGTTAGTAGTCAAATCGCACCTATGCCAGGATGGTCGTTTAGGATCGGAGATAGTGACGCCGAGAAGATTTGTGACCAGCGAAGGAACTGCTTCTTTTTCCTCTTTCCGACGCGAAAGCGATGCGTTGTTGTTCGAGTCAGCCTGGGTTATGCAAATGTTGGGGTTGCGTAAAGGAGCGCAGTGATTGCCTAGAACGAAAGCAGCATATTTAATTGGAGGATGCTCTGAAGTGATTTGTAGACTCTGGTTCACACTCGTCCTTATCCTTGTTCATAACGATTGGTCATCAACCGATCTGAGAAAATTACCCAGTTAAATGAGCCATATTTTTGCACAAAAAGAGTTTAGGTCAAGCACAGCTCGCAATACAAAATAGTAGGCAAAACTATGCAGTAGATGCAGTTGACCAAAAATTGTCACTGTCCCTATGCTCGTAAGAATAGGTATGAACCGGTTTAACATGGGATACGCTTAAAGTGCTGAAAACACAAGTTTTATTTGTAGCTATAATTAACAGAACTTGTACATATTGCTTACTTTAGCTTGTATTTTGACGCATAATAGCTCTTGTATAATTCATACAAAAAGTTCAGTTGATGTCAGGTTAGCTTAAGTTAAAGTTCACAACAAGATGTTGTGGAAATGTTTTAGGTTATGAATTAGGTTAGGACATGTACATACTTTACAAATATTATGACTGGCGTAAACTTGTAATATATGAAACAGCGGATTTCGTGAGCAGGCTGACACGAATACTTACATACTAATTATGAGTCTTCTTACATTTAGAATTATTTCAACTAGTATCATTTACTCAATTCCATTGAATTCATTTCATCACTTACATACCATACCACGTACAACTGATATCTGTACACCTATCAATCAATCAATATACTCAAGATATATAGCATCAGTTGCTCAAGATATATAGCTCAAGATATATGCATCAGTTGCAGCTCCAAATCCACTATTAAAATCAAGTATCGTAAAGTTTTAGTAAAATATAGGCAATCAAGCTAAAGTATAAGTACTTGTGGTGTGGTTGTTTATTTTGTGCGTGGATGCGCAGTTTTGTATGATGAGTGGCACTTTTTCCATGCGACTGGAACTCATTGTGATCATATCTTCCGTGCTTTTGTTTGGCGTGTCCATCAGGCGACGACGACCATGACTCCGCAGGATTGCCTAAAACAACAAATAAAAAAAGTAAAAACAAACTAACTAAAAGAAAAATATAAGGTTTTTAAACAAAAGCTAAACTATAAATAAAATAAATGAAAATAAGCGACAAAATTGTGTTAAAATAAGAAAAGACACGACCTAAATATATTTTACTGCAAAAAAATCAAATAGAAAAATTAAAAAAAAGAATCTCTGTATCAAATAAATCGCAATCTAAATATAAACAAAAAGAGGTAGCATTAAATTTTCAACACTGCTTTTTCTTATGTACACTACAAATGTAGATTTTTTATATACCATTAGCTTGACCTGGGTTCACAATAATTATATCTTTATGTATTTCAATATGTTTTAGGTCAAAAAGAATATAAAGGCACCAGTGAACGTCGCACAAAACAATATTAAAACATGAACTTCACGAAAAACCGGCAAATTTTTCTCACTTCGGCTCCCGGATAGTCTTTTGTAGCGGACAAAACGTCGTCCCGGGCCAAACTGAACAGCTCCGAGTAACCCACTGAGCGCACGTCTGCTGTTCGTCTGAAAAGTAAAGTTAATTTACCAACATTTGCTTCAGTTTGCCGCTTCTCAGATGCTTGCACAAATGTACATAAATGTAAATGTGAATGTAAACGTAAATGTAAATGTAAATGTAAATGTAAATGTAAATGTAAATGTAAATGTAAATGTAAATGTAAATGTAAATGTAAATGTAAATGTAAATGTAAATGCAAAAGTAAATGTAAATGTAACCGTAAAAGTAAATGTAAATGTAAATGTAAATGTAAATGTAAATGTAAATGTAAATGTAAATGTAAATGTAAATGTAAATGTAAATGTAAATGTAAATGTAAATGTAAATGTAAATGTAAATGTAAATGTAAATGTAAATGTAAATGTAAATGTAAATGTAAATGTAAATGTAAATGTAAACGTAAATGTAAATGTAAATTTTGGCTGTTATAGTGCTGTAAATGTTCTGTGAATTTCGTCCCGTTCTTTTATAGGATTAAACCGTTTCAATTACTTAACTTTAAGCCGAGATTTATTTATACTTATGGCAAATTGGACTAAACAGACTAAACAAGTTAAAATAAGTCTGATGCTCAATTTTAGTCCGAGCCGATTCCTAAACCAAAAACCACAGGACTCAAAGGATTTGACATGCACGCTTAACATGAGCGTACATAGTTAAGTCCATTTAGTCGAACTAAAAAGCAGCGCGCTGAAAGTTAAGTTCATTGAGTCAGCTTCAGGAATTTCGTTTTCAAGCATGATTTCTAAACCGAATAAAATTAACTCTTAAAACGGAAACTAAAGCTTAAAAATCTGATTTTAACCAAATTCAGTTCAACAATGTAAATTCTCACCTATTCATTCCACCGTCCAAATTAAGAACCCCTATTTCGCCAAAAAAATCCCCTGTTCGAAGTGTTCGTATGACATCACCGTCTTCGCTAAAACAAAAAAGTTAATAAAAATAGAAAATAATCTACCTACTATGTTTATATTCAATATACATTCCTTTTGTATAAACATATAAATAACACTTCTGGATAACACCAAATATTCCATAAATAATGATATGTAACTTACTGAAATTACTTGAACATGACAACTTTAATCTAGTTTAAAATATTAAGCTAGCAATATTAGCAACAGCTAATTGAAGAATTACTTAAGAACTTCCAAAACGCCATCAGCGATAATGAACATTTCTCTGGCAATTTCGCCACGCCTGCAGATGATATCGCCAGGGGTGAAAATGATGGCTTTCATTTTAAGCACCAAGTCGTGGAGAAACTCTGGTTGACACTCTTGAAAGATCGAGACCTGGAATACAGTTCAAAGAAAAAACTATCAAAGTTGACGCCTTTTTTGGAAATTGGAACTTTTGTTGTTTATTGTTTATTTACTCTACATTCTTCAAAACACTGAATACTATGTTCTGCTTACACTCATTATCATATGAACATTTTGAAGGTAACTATATATTTAACAAGCCCAACCTGCGGCAAAACCTTCAGTAAGTATTAAGAATTATGTTCAAGTAAGCTGACCAGCAGGTCAGCTAAAACCTGTTGTGCAGCAGATAATTATCTTATTGTAAAATGTGTATGCAAAAGTTCAATGCGTTTTTATGCAATCTTACTGTTGTTGTCTTACTGTGCAGTTGTTTATGCAAAAACTGGAAGTAGTTTTAATTATCTTACAACAAATTATGTAGGAATGGGTTGTTTTGATGAGTGAGAAGTGTATTCATTCTTTCATGACCACAAAAATGACTACAGTTCGCAGGAAACATATGTAAGATGCTGCCAACAAAATTATCTGGTCAAATGTTGGTACTATCAGCAATGTGACACACGCGCACCATGTGACACACATGAACTAAACAAACGCACATTGACATTTTTCCAGCTTACAGTGTAACTTTTGCACTAGACAATGATGTGACGCTCGCGCAGTAGCTCTAATATGCAAAGCAAACTAACGCACAGACGTACATTGCTCTACAAGCCCAGTGTATTCCGCCAGAAATCAAAATTAGAGACCTGTTGTGCTGTGGCACAACAGGAAAAAAATGGACAAAGCTACTTCCTGCAAAATATCAATACAGAACATGGCACTCCAATACACTCAAGTATTAGGTACATACTTTTAGGACAGATATATTGCTGTACAGACGTTATGGGCAAAGCGATTCATACGTATTTTGAACTGTACGACTGTTTGTTCTACTGAAATAGAGGTTTTGAATTCTGATTAAAGGGCATATGGCTGAATCGACGAAAGTATGAAATGAACAGTCGTTCTACCACTCAATCAGTCCCGACTTTTGTTCATTCGTTTCTCCGGAATACTCCGATGTCAGTAAATATGTAAAAGTGACTATTTATTAAATAAATTAAATTATTAAATTAGACCACTTTATTGTACTAACTTTTTTGAGCGTGCTCAAATTGACGTGAAGGGCGAGTTCAGTCTTGAGTTTGTCTGGAAGCACGGAGAGAGACTGCCCGGAAGCCCCCGACATTCTGCCCCTGGCAACAAAACCAGCACGTACATGGGCCACCAGTGAAAAGCCACAGAGAGCCAATCTTAGTTTCAGTAATCTTTATTTAGTTCACAGTTCATTTCACCACCTAAACTACTTGCTGCAGACTCGGAGTCAAAGTGGATCCGGAGTCACTTGATTCTGTAGGCAAAGTATGTATATGTACTTGGATTTTAGAATTAAGACACTCCGATTCTGCTTTGACTCCGAAATCAAGTGACTTTAACTGCGGAGTTTGTAGCAAGTAATTTTGACCGGTACAGTATATATGCTTGTTGAACAGTTTGTTCATTGGATAATAAATATAGTATCACAACAGTGATAATTAATGCAAACACTAAGATAGGCTCTCTTGCATGCAGAACAAAGAATTTTAATTCTAAAAATTATGAAGCATTTACACAGGGAGGAATGCATAAACATAGTCTAACGTTAAAACCAGTCTAAAGCGTTCTGTTTCAATGATTAAGAACATCGTAACAACTAATTCTACACGTATTATCAAGAGTACATAATAGAAAGAGTGTGACACTCTTCCTATTATGCCTACGCGTGCGTCCAATGCGCTGCGCGAAATAGCCCGTTTATGTACGGTTTTGAGGGGGGGTACCCCCCTCAACTGAAGACCCCGTACTCAACTGAGGGGGGGGTGCACCCTACTCAGTTCGATACCCCGTGTTCAACTGAGGGGGCGGGTACCCCCTCCTCAACTCAGTACCCCGTCTTCAGTTGAAGGGGGGGTACCCCCCCTCATTTCAAGACACTGACAAAGTGTTTGCGCTACCCCCCCTCAGTTCAGTACCCCGTCTTCAGTTGAGGGGGGGGGTACCCCCCCTCATTTCAGCACATCAACAAAAGTCCTTGTCAGTGTCTTGAAATGAGGGTGGGGTACCCCCCCCCCCGCAGTTGAGCACGGGGTCTTCAGTTGAGGGGGGGTACCCCTACTCAAAACCGTACATAAACGGGCTATTTCGCGCTGCGCATTGGACGCACGCCCGTAGGCATAATAGGAAGAGTGTCATACTCTTCCTATTATGTACTCTTGGTATTATGTACAAAGGTTAGAATTATGCCCTTAGACTGCGTTAGAATTATGCCCCTAAGACTAAGCTCAAACTGCCTTTATGCATTCCATCGTTTCAGTCGAAAAAATGCCAGTAAAATCGAGTAGAATTGATTGCAGCCTGCATTTTTCCGTTTTTATTACGTGCAATAAAACAGAAACGGAATCCTTTGTAAAAACAGTTAAAACATTTTCTATCTAAATTACAATGTAAGTACATTACAATAAGTTATAAGTAAAAGTAAAATAAGTGCATAATAAGTAATCTATGAAATCCTAAGCATAACATTAGCATAGCAGTGACAAAAAACGATTTCGATAATCTCCTACCTATACTTTTCGTTATTAAAAGACAATGAGATCTTTGAGAAGCTCAAATCTTAGTGGTGGTGGTGACATACTTAGACATACGCTAAAAAGTTCCACGTTAAAGTATTTCGAAAGTGATGTTTCTAAAATAGTTTTTGACATTTTCAATGATTATTGATAAACTTTAACAGCTAAATGTATTTGAACTAATTCTGAGAAAACCACTAATTAAAACAATAACAACGTATACTCTCAATAAAGCTAATGTCTAAGCTTGTGAACAAAAATTTGAAAAAAGTGTCGAGTTCAAACTTAAAACTATGAAATATGTACCAGCGATCTATTTTTAAGCTACTGGGCCGATGTTGAGCTGTTGTGAATCATTTTAAGTACATAACATGTTGCAAACTACAGGACAAGTAAATGAAGTTTTGCTTAACTTTCTAGTTTAATTTACAGCACATTTTCGTGCAGATGCTATGGCTAACAAGCGACATGTAAACTTTGCGTGCGTTTATTTATGGGTTAGGGTCGATTTCCATTTTTTAATTCGGTTTCCATTCTTTAGACATGATCACAAGAAAATCGTGGTTCAAGCTTTTAGCAATGCCTTAATTTGTCTTGCGGCTATAATATGAATCGACCTGAAATTTTAGGTGCAAATTACTTGTGTATTTTTGTATTTTAAAATTAAAACAAAAGTAACAGTGCAAACTAATGATGCATCTCAAACATAGAAAATCGTTTATCAACTTTGAGTATCATTGTTCAACTATTGACTAACGAGCATATCAAATAATCACAAGCAAACACTCCCTTAAACTTAACCACTATGCCTGTTGTGAAAACGAACAACCTAGGCGTATTTGTAGATTAAACTGGATTAGATTAACTGGATTAACTTCATAACTCAGCATAGCATAACTTAAATTCATAAAATGCTGCAAGCAAACGTGAACGACAAGAAAGTTCGTTGTCAAAAAAAGTCGTTCTAGAAAATTTCGTAAATCGTGTCCATCTAATGTTGTTCTACAAAAGCTAATAAAGTAATACAATTATTGTAAATTATGAAATGACCCTAGTTATGGAAAGTTAATAATGGAAAGTTAAGTTAATAGATTTCACTGTAACCACTTGAAAACAGTTAGAGGTCAGAACATATTATTGTCAGGCGGGTTTATATTTAAACCACTCCGAATGGAGATACTTTTACCTTCAAGCATTTAAAAACGAATCATAAGAATTACAGCAGACATCCAAGTTTGACTTATGATTAGCTATCGAGTATATCTTACTTGACTTCGGCCCAAGTCCTATATCCGACAGTTTACTAAAAATCCGGCACTCTTTTTTCCGACATTGCCGGATAGTGCATAATAACCCTGCGAAAATCAATCAGCTTTCAGAGCTTCTGCATTCTCGCCAGGCCATTATACCATATCCGGCACTGTTAAAAAAAAGGCTACCATAATGGCGCCGGATACTTAATAAGGTGCCGGATATCGGACTTGGGCCATATTTAGCCATATATTATTTACTGCTCACCTTGACCAGGAGTAGTCGTACCATCGCTGCACTCGTCTCTGCATATCCTTAGGCACATGGTGCTGACGCATGTACAATTTGGCTCCATCCTAAAAAAATAACAAACGATTGTTATAACAACCATTGTTTGTAATTGTATTTTTATATTGCATTTATTGGATTTATAATACAATAATCTAATTATAATGTTTTCATTGTTTTTATTTTTAATTCTTTATAATTCCTTAATTCTTTATTTTAAAGCTTATTTTAAAAACGATTTATTTATTATAATTTATTTTTTATTTTTTTAAGAAATAAAATGAGTAGAAAAATAGCTACTGTGTTCGTTAAATTAAGTAAACGTAATTTTTTACGTGAACAGGTTACGTTCGACACAAAAGTGACGTAAAAACTTATATTAACCAAGTACTGTTTTTCTGTTTCCCTCAGAAATAGTTTCTCTGAGATGGTTCCAATATGTCAATTTACTCACTCACAACTGATAGTTATATTTACTAAATGTAGCAGTATATATTCTATTTAATCGCACATCAATAACAGACTACACTTTTTCACTCGTTACACAAAACTAACTACTTTCTTCGGCTTTGGCTCAAATCACTGTTTCTGAGCTTCTCTAGTACACTAAACATTTCGTACTGTTATTTAAAAAATATGCAAGTAAATGTTGTTAGAAAATTGAAGACAAAAGTGTAAACTTTAAAACGTCAATGACTTACAAGCAACCGTTCGTATTCAAGTCTGTTGGCGTTACGGTTTGTGATAACGTTACCGACTTGCCCTGCAATTGAACATTAGACTAATTATTTAATAACAAAAGTATGACATTAGGTTTAAAAGCAGACGAAATGTACTATTTAAGTCAAATTAAAGAAATTAGTAAGCACAGTTTTCAATCAAGACTACTCTTTTCAGGAACTAAATATCGATCTAAAGTCTGACAAACAATAGTTGCGCCATTAACTTATCTTAGTGGCGTGACTTCTGCGATTACTTGCTGTACACTTGATAGTCAAAATCTATTCTTTTTGTAACGAAATCACATGTTTCGTCTTCTCAAGTGGTGCAACTTTTTTTTGTCAGACTTTAGTCTCTTCCGGAAAGTGAATTCAAATTCACTAAAGCTGGTTTTACAATTTTACATATTTCCTAAGGTTCCATCCTTTCGTCGAAACTCGTCCACTGAATTTTGATGTTCGCTGATGAATTTACAGTGACTTTGCGGATTATCTAAGACTTGTTTAGATGTTTTTACTTTTTACCAAATAAATTTAGTAAACTTAATAAATGTTCTAAGTCTTCAAAATTAACGAAGTTTCGGCTATTTTGACCTGAATCACATAAAAACGTGAAATACGTGCTACACTTATTAAGTTAGTGTAGGAATGGCATTTTCAATTATTTTAGTTACTAAAAATAAGATCAAATTATTAAATTAGTTTAAGACTATAATAAACTCGCAGAATCGTCATGGTGCTCTAATGATTCATAATTTAATTATATTTAACCGTAAGCAAACCGAACTTACCGACAACTGTGGCAAAAATGAAAACTCCAATAAGGTAGCTCATAATTGTGAACGCATATCTAAAAATATAATATAATGTATAAAATTCTTCTTTAAAAAACTATTTGCAGGATAAACTTAAATTTGTGGTGTAAAGCTAATGAAATCTGGTAGCAAAAATTTGCGAACTGATAAATATAGTTAAACTGCTGAGTACAATTTTCGCGGAAATAATATTAAGTACATTTAAGAATGTTCTATAATTCGATTGAACAGTTTTGACCTCAGGTTTGAAAAACAAGAATTTTTGTTTGAAATCCGCGTACTAAACAAGAAACTAAATGCACCGGTTTAAAATGTAATTTGTACGAACTCTGGCGTAGCGACCGGGCGGACCCCATTCCCAATGGTTGTGATGGTAAGGCATGACCAGTAAAGGCAGTGGAGGTATTTGTCCAGCGTAGAATAGCTGATTATCGTTTCTGCAATTAGAGTCATTAGATTTAACGGATATACTTTTTTTCTAAGCTAGGCTTCTTCTTTTGACTAAATATGCACGGAGGCTTATGCTTAGGTTTCGAAATGGGCTTAATACTGGGCTTAGGTTTAAACTTAGGCTAAGTTTCAAAAGTTGGCTATTGTATGTTTACATGTTTATGTTAATTATGATATACTTCTATCATATACGTATGTAGCACCAAAGCGTGGTCATAAAAAAATCTATCACGTCAAGCTTATAATTGGCGATGCTCGTTGCTCAATGCTCCGGCCGAAATAGCTCTTTAACGCGGGGGGGGGGTCCTCTTTCAAATTAAGTCTTATCCCTACCTTCCCTTCCCTTCCCTCTGGAATTAAGACAGTAAAGGACTATTTCGGCAGGTGCATCGTTTTAGGAGATCAGTTAAAGACAGTCGCTATTTTGTACTCTTGCTTGAGCGCACATAAACATGTACTTTTGATACTGCAAGCATACCGTTAGTCCAAGGGGTCCATTTCGTAGAAAAGTTAGCAGAAAGCGCGATCATATAATACATACACGCGAACCAATGGCACAGTAACAATAAAATATGAGTCAAATTAAGTACCCGAACGAGATTGGGAAATACTGTTCTGGCTTCGATCATGTGGTAAAATCGAAATTGGCGATATGACTTTAGCAAACGGGGAAATCTCAACAACGGGTGCAGCGATCCGTTATGGACTAACCGGTGTAGGGGAACTAAAGCTAAGACGTCGGCCACAAATTTTTTGGATAGGAAATAGTTTTTGGCTAGTTTTGAGGTTTCAGACACAAGCAGACCTTGTTCCAAGTAACCGGTGCGACTCTGGACTCCAATATCGACTATAAAAAAGGTATCAGCTACAATATCCAGCGAAAACCACAACGTCGCGTGCGCCAGTTGTACTTCTCGCATGGCTTCGCGAATAATCAACGTCCACCAGTTGTACAGTACAAATATTGCTAAAACTGACAGCCAATAGAATAGACTGTTCCCGTCAGGGTCGATTGTTAACAGTAATCTTGAGCGACTAGGCACTTGAAATTTTTTGCGGGCCGTCCCCGCCGGACCGTAGTTTGAGAGTTTTCGCCAAAAGTATCGTTTTGACGAACTCTGTTGTTCCGTATCCATTCCTCGCGTCGAAAACCGTTTGAGAAACAGCAGATCATCCTGATTGCTGACACGCTTCCGCTCCTAAAACAATAATGATTATGAAAAAATTGAATCAGACGTTGGAAGTTAGCTTTAAACTTACAGTTATTCTTCTTTGTTGCAAAGCTTCTGGTGCGCTCTGATAAATGCTGTTAACACTTTCACACCTGTAAATTTTCCTCGAGTAATAACAAGAGAACATATTGGGATTTATATTATTATATTATTTACTATATTGTTTATATTTCAATTATGTACTCGTGGTTCAAGAGTACATAATAGCGTCTCACTCTATATAGAAGAAGAAGGCACACGCGCTGGTCGTTTTCAGGCTACATGTTGACATTTTGGGCAACATGTGGCGGGCCAATTAGAAGCGAACTCCTATTCTCTGATTGGCCAGACGCCTGTGCACGTGCTCCAATCATAAAACGAGATAGGGATAAAAGGTTAATAACTCATTATTCATTTATAGTCTGCTTGCAAAAACATTAAAAAGGTTCGCAAATACCTTTGGGGATATTTTGGCAATCTTTCAGCGAAATTGATTGAGAAACTTTTAATAAATTCAGAAAAGTTTATATCTCAAAAGTTTTTCAATCAATTTCGCTGAAAGTTTGCCAAAATATCCCTAAAGGTATATATTTGCAAACTTTTTTAATGTTTTTGCAAGCAGACTATGAATAAATCATGAGTTATTAACCTTTTGTCTCTATCTTAATGCTTATCAACGCATCAGCGATTATATACTAAAGCGTGTTACGCAGAAAATCTACGCGCTGATTGGCCAACCACATGTTGCACAGAATGTCAACATGTAGCCTGAAAACGACCAGCGTATCTGTCTGTGCTAGAACACAGGCAGGCTGGAGAGTGTCTCACTCTTCTTCTATATAGAGTGAGACGCTATTATGTACTCTTGGTAACACCATTGCGCTTTTTGGTCATCTGTGCATATCCCCAAAATTAGGAGGGCTATTTTTACATAGACTGAATACGTAGCTCTAGGGCTGGACAGTTCAACTTACTTTGAAAGTGGGTTTCCTGTGTCTTCTACGATTACCATCTGATCGATATAAAGATTGCATTGCATCAAGCTTATTTGCAATTATCATGGCAATTGTGAAATATCAGTAGAGTAGTCAACTCTGACGTCAAACAGGAGTTTTAAAATTGGTTTTCTAAGGTGAAGTAAAAAATGTTGTAAAAAATGTAAAAAAAAGAAGTCACAGAGGACTGTTATATTTTTCGTAGTTTTAAATTTATTTATTTATCTTTATTTTTTCATTAGCTTTACTATTTAGTTCTCAACAGATGTGAAATAAATCAGTTTTATAACTAGAATCAAGGCATAAAAGTCCAGAATCGGATCTGACTGACCTGACAAACTGTAAAAAATTTACCTCTAGTTAGAACTCAGCTAAAAAAAGGCTTAATATTAGTAATAACGATTGGATGTAATTTTAGCTGTAACGTGTTTTAAACTCATCATTGTAACGACCGGATGCATGAGAGTAGGTGATTGACGGTGGCAATACATGATTATGAGGATTATTTTCCAAATATTCTGTCAACTTTTGGTTATTTTTAAAAGTTTCGCACATTTCGCATGTCACAGGCCGGCCGGGCGTTTTATTTTTACTGTTTAACCAACGTACGTATGCTTGTTAAGAGGTTCCACATACAAATGTAACATCGCTCAGTCAGACAACCCATTCTAGCTCAAACTTTAACTAAAAAATCTAGCTTAATATGCAAAGTTTGAACTTGAGGTTAGCCAAAGTTTGCGGGTGAACTGACATTCTTCTGCAGCAGACAGTTTGGACCATTTCATGCTTGGCATTCTATTTGGAAACTTAAATAAATTGTAAAAAAATCTACGTGATTTTGGAAAATTTTGAAAACTTCAAGTCTCATCTGAAATACCGAGACCACCCTACGGCAGGTCTCGGTGTTCCTACCGAGACCACCGACCGACCAGCCTAGTCTCGGGTTTTTTACGGGACCGAGACCGAGACCGAGACCGAGACTGCCAACCCTGATCTATATGTTGTTTAACAACAGTTGTTAATGCAACACATAATTAGAAGATAAAAGTTATCTGTTTGCTTTA
Organism: Trissonchulus sp. WLG1_4; assembly: GCA_030248245.1. Classification (NCBI taxonomy): domain Eukaryota; kingdom Metazoa; phylum Nematoda; class Enoplea; order Enoplida; family Ironidae; genus Trissonchulus; species Trissonchulus sp. WLG1_4. Next base: position 18,636 of record JASANF010013873.1, read on the forward strand.
CACGTTACTCATTTTTTCAAGAAAAATCCTCTATTCTTGTTAATTTAGTCATCTAAAGCCAGGGTTTTGAAAAACCATGGTTTTAAAATGTTGGTGAAAAGCAGTTTAAACCATGGTTTTTCTAAACCAGGTTTAAACTATGGTTTAAACCAGGTTTAAGAAATTTGATTGGCTAACGTGCTCAGTCAGCCCATTTTTTTAGAACATTAATTAGAAATTACTCTATTTTAGAATAATTTCATTACGAAATGTTCTGTCGAATGGGTTTTTCTAAACCAGGTTTAAACCATAGTCCTGGTTTAAACCATGGTTTTTAAAAACCACCGTGGTGAAATCCACCCTATGCGTTTCTAATCTTTTCGCATCTATGTTGACGAATAGTACGCACATACACGAAAGCTGACATCTGTTCGTGCATACACCAGCAGTGACCCACCACCAGCGTATTCTCACAGAGCAACTAACGCGTTACATGCCACCTCCGAGAACACTGTATGCGTTTCCAATCTTTTCGCATCTATGTTGACGAATAGTACGCACATACACGAAAGCTGACATCTGTTCGTGCATACACCAGCAGTGACCCACCACCAGCGTATTCTCACAGAGCAACTAACGCGTTACATGCCACCTCCGAGAACACTGTATGCGTTTCCAATCTTTTCGCATCTATGTTGACGAATAGTACGCACATACGCGAAAGCTGACATCTGTTCGTGCATACACCAGCAGTGACCCACCACCAGCGTATTCTCACAGAACAACTAACGCGTTACATGCCACCTGCGAAAACACTATGCGTTTCTAATCTTTTCGCATCTATGTTGACGAATAGTACGCACATACACGAAAGCTGACATCTGTTCGTGCATACACCAGCAGTGACCCACCACCAGCGTATTCTCACAGAGCAACTAACGCGTTACATGCCACCTCCGAGAACACTGTATGCGTTTCCAATCTTTTCGCATCTATGTTGACGAATAGTACGCACATACACGAAAGCTGACATCTGTTCGTGCATACACCAGCAGTGACCCACCACCAGCGTATTCTCACAGAGCAACTAACGCGTTACATGCCACCTCCGAGAACACTGTATGCGTTTCCAATCTTTTCGCATCTATGTTGACGAATAGTACGCACATACACGAAAGCTGACATCTGTTCGTGCATACACCAGCAGTGACCCACCACCAGCGTATTCTCACAGAGCAACTAACGCGTTACATGCCACCTCCGAGAACACTGTATGCGTTTCCAATCTTTTCGCATCTATGTTGACGAATAGTACGCACATACACGAAAGCTGACATCTGTTCGTGCATACACCAGCAGTGACCCACCACCAGCGTATTCTCACAGAGCAACTAACGCGTTACATGCCACCTCCGAGAACACTGTATGCGTTTCCAATCTTTTCGCATCTATGTTGACGAATAGTACGCACATACACGAAAGCTGACATCTGTTCGTGCATACACCAGCAGTGACCCACCACCAGCGTATTCTCACAGAGCAACTAACGCGTTACATGCCACCTCCGAGAACACTGTATGCGTTTCCAATCTTTTCGCATCTATGTTGACGAATAGTACGCACATACACGAAAGCTGACATCTGTTCGTGCATACACCAGCAGTGACCCACCACCAGCGTATTCTCACAGAGCAACTAACGCGTTACATGCCACCTCCGAGAACACTGTATGCGTTTCCAATCTTTTCGCATCTATGTTGACGAATAGTACGCACATACACGAAAGCTGACATCTGTTCGTGCATACACCAGCAGTGACCCACCACCAGCGTATTCTCACAGAATCTGTTTGCTACACCAGCAATTCTCACAGAGCAACTAACGCGTTACATGCCACCTCCGAGAACACTGTATGCGTTTCCAATCTTTTCGCATCTATGTTGACGAATAGTACGCACATACACGAAAGCTGACATCTGTTCGTGCATACACCAGCAGTGACCCACCACCAGCGTATTCTCACAGAGCAACTAACGCGTTACATGCCACCTCCGAGAACACTGTATGCGTTTCCAATCTTTTCGCATCTATGTTGACGAATAGTACGCACATACGCGAAAGCTGACATCTGTTCGTGCATACACCAGCAGTGACCCACCACCAGCGTATTCTCACAGAACAACTAACGCGTTACATGCCACCTGCGAAAACACTATGCGTTTCTAATCTTTTCGCATCTATGTTGACGAATAGTACGCACATACACGAAAGCTGACATCTGTTCGTGCATACACCAGCAGTGACCCACCACCAGCGTATTCTCACAGAGCAACTAACGCGTTACATGCCACCTCCGAGAACACTGTATGCGTTTCCAATCTTTTCGCATCTATGTTGACGAATAGTACGCACATACACGAAAGCTGACATCTGTTCGTGCATACACCAGCAGTGACCCACCACCAGCGTATTCTCACAGAGCAACTAACGCGTTACATGCCACCTCCGAGAACACTGTATGCGTTTCCAATCTTTTCGCATCTATGTTGACGAATAGTACGCACATACGCGAAAGCTGACATCTGTTCGTGCATACACCAGCAGTGACCCACCACCAGCGTATTCTCACAGAACAACTAACGCGTTACATGCCACCTGCGAAAACACTATGCGTTTCTAATCTTTTCGCATCTATGTTGACGAATAGTACGCACATACACGAAAGCTGACATCTGTTCGTGCATACACCAGCAGTGACCCACCACCAGCGTATTCTCACAGAGCAACTAACGCGTTACATGCCACCTCCGAGAACACTGTATGCGTTTCCAATCTTTTCGCATCTATGTTGACGAATAGTACGCACATACACGAAAGCTGACATCTGTTCGTGCATACACCAGCAGTGACCCACCACCAGCGTATTCTCACAGAGCAACTAACGCGTTACATGCCACCTCCGAGAACACTGTATGCGTTTCCAATCTTTTCGCATCTATGTTGACGAATAGTACGCACATACACGAAAGCTGACATCTGTTCGTGCATACACCAGCAGTGACCCACCACCAGCGTATTCTCACAGAGCAACTAACGCGTTACATGCCACCTCCGAGAACACTGTATGCGTTTCCAATCTTTTCGCATCTATGTTGACGAATAGTACGCACATACGCGAAAGCTGACATCTGTTCGTGCATACACCAGCAGTGACCCACCACCAGCGTATTCTCACAGAACAACTAACGCGTTACATGCCACCTGCGAAAACACTATGCGTTTCTAATCTTTTCGCATCTATGTTGACGAATAGTACGCACATACACGAAAGCTGACATCTGTTCGTGCATACACCAGCAGTGACCCACCACCAGCGTATTCTCACAGAGCAACTAACGCGTTACATGCCACCTCCGAGAACACTGTATGCGTTTCCAATCTTTTCGCATCTATGTTGACGAATAGTACGCACATACACGAAAGCTGACATCTGTTCGTGCATACACCAGCAGTGACCCACCACCAGCGTATTCTCACAGAGCAACTAACGCGTTACATGCCACCTCCGAGAACACTGTATGCGTTTCCAATCTTTTCGCATCTATGTTGACGAATAGTACGCACATACACGAAAGCTGACATCTGTTCGTGCATACACCAGCAGTGACCCACCACCAGCGTATTCTCACAGAGCAACTAACGCGTTACATGCCACCTCCGAGAACACTGTATGCGTTTCCAATCTTTTCGCATCTATGTTGACGAATAGTACGCACATACACGAAAGCTGACATCTGTTCGTGCATACACCAGCAGTGACCAACCACCAGCGTATTCTCACAGAACAACTAACGCGTTACATGCCACCTGCGAAAACACTGCGTTTCCAATTTTTTCGCATCTATGTTGACGAATAGTACGCACATAGACGAAAGCTGACATCTGTTCGTGCATACACCAGCAGTGACCCACCACCAGCGTATTCTCACAGAGCAACTAACGCGTTACATGCCACCTCCAAAACACTTATTTTGCGTTTCCAATCTTGTTCGCATATATGTTTTTTTGACGAATATTACTCCTGCACATTATCAGTTTCGACAATAGCTTGACATATGTTGTAGTTTTGCACACACATTTAGTGACACATCGCTGTAGCCAACTAGTTTGAACTGTGAAGGTGTACTTAAACTGAAAATATAACAGCATAATGATATTGTGGAAAATCTAGTCGCGTTATTTTCAATAGAAGAAAAACGAACTTCATTTTCTTTTTCTTATTTTCGCAAAATTGTGACGCCACCAGAGTGTACTTCACAAGCTGAGCCACCTCTGATATCTGGCTTTTTCGAACTTTTCATTCCCTATTGTGTGATGTCTCGCTTACAACCGAAAGTCCTGACAATCTGTTCGCAAATTGAACATACAGCGACTAGCTGTCCTGACCTCACCACCAGTTCTATTCTCACAGCTATGAGCAACTAACTGCTTACATGCCACCTCCTAAGCGACAGTTTATAGTTGGTATGATTTCTTAGCTCTGCTATTATTTTATTAATTATTACTTCAGTAATTTTTGTAATTTTTAATCATTTTTATCAATTTAAGTTAATTAGGAGTTGCTTTACTACTTTAGAGCTTTATACTGTTAATGCACAATGTAAGAGTATTTAAAATTTTCGTATTATAAACTAGTCTCATTACTGTCTTATGCGTATACTAGAGCTAAGAAAATAAATAAAGATATTATTAGCTATAGTTGATAAATCTAATTAAACTATACATCAAAATTTAAAATACTTAATAAAATAATGAAAAATACTTAGACTAACCTTAGACTAGCAAGGCTAGTTAATTCACCTAGTGAGCGTTTAGTTAGCGTTACTTAGCTGAGCTCGTGATCAGGAATAGACGTAATCATTTAGAACACGAATACATTTACAGTATCTAAGCTGACTGGGTCTAGTTCGTTTGCTAGACTGCGTTTAACGCAGTCTAAGACTTAACTGGGTCTAAGTTAACGCGCTTTGAGAACCCACTCTATGGGTTTCCAATCTTTTCGAATCTATGTTGACGAATAGTACGCACATACACGAAAGCTGACATCTGTTCGTGCATACACCAGCAGTGACCCACCACCAGCGTATTCTCACAGAGCAACTAACGCGTTACATGCCACCTCCGAGAACACTGTATGCGTTTCCAATCTTTTCGCATCTATGTTGACGAATAGTACGCACATACACGAAAGCTGACATCTGTTCGTGCATACACCAGCAGTGACCCACCACCAGCGTATTCTCACAGAGCAACTAACGCGTTACATGCCACCTCCGAGAACACTGTATGCGTTTCCAATCTTTTCGCATCTATGTTGACGAATAGTACGCACATACACGAAAGCTGACATCTGTTCGTGCATACACCAGCAGTGACCCACCACCAGCGTATTCTCACAGAGCAACTAACGCGTTACATGCCACCTCCGAGAACACTGTATGCGTTTCCAATCTTTTCGCATCTATGTTGACGAATAGTACGCACATACACGAAAGCTGACATCTGTTCGTGCATACACCAGCAGTGACCCACCACCAGCGTATTCTCACAGAGCAACTAACGCGTTACATGCCACCTCCGAGAACACTGTATGCGTTTCCAATCTTTTCGCATCTATGTTGACGAATAGTACGCACATACACGAAAGCTGACATCTGTTCGTGCATACACCAGCATTGACCCACCTCCAGTGTATTCTCTCAGAGCAACTAACGCGTTACATGCCACCTCCGAGAACACTGTATGCGTTTCCAAACTTTTCGCATCTATGTTGACGAATAGTACGCACATACACGAAAGCTGACATCTGTTCGTGCATACACCAGCAGTGACCCACCACCAGCGTATTCTCACAGAGCAACTAACGCGTTACATGCCACCTCCGAGAACACTGTATGCGTTTCCAATCTTTTCGAATCTATGTTGACGAATAGTACGCACATAATATACGAAAGCTGACATCTGTTCACACATATATCAGCAGTGAGTGTGTAACATTTCAATCCCCCAGACCTGGACTTCACCTTCACATAAGCTCTAACCACACTCTGATATTTTGGTATCTAAGAATGTCCAAAAGCCACTTTACATCCATATCCAAATTTTCTTAGCTGTCCACGCCTAACTAATATAGCAATACCAGATCTACTAATAGTATAGTCAAAGAAATAACAGGCTAAGCTGAGCGTTAAATAGGCTGATAACTAACGAATCCGGCTAGAAACAAACCCGGCTTCATCTTCTTCAATCCATTTACACGCGATACGAATCTAAAAATAATTAAACATGACCGTGTCAAGACGACGTTTTATAACTATCTATCAACAATAAGTGCCATTTCAGTTAGCCATAAGTCAATGTCAAATTAGAGGAACAAAAATATTACATCACCATCTTACTATTCACCAAATAAAAAACGTGAATAAACTTAATACTGAATAATTCTAGGTTTTGTACACAATCTCTCAACTCTCAGCTACCAAGAAAGTCTACCAAAACCTGTTGCACCCCGAGACAAAACGAACCGAAATCAATACGTTAAGAACTAATGTTAATCATCAATTAATAAAGTGCACAAGTAGTCAAGAAAAACAGTCACACAATCTTTGTCTCAAAGTTCAGCACTTTCTTCACAAAACTACTTGTAAAACATTATAAAAAAAGTTTGAAAAATATTACCAGATAGCAAACAGCGTAAGGAGAGCGCAAACTTTGCTTGCTAAACTTTTGCACCAGCTTGCTGACAGCCAAACGGTCCGACTTGCGAATGTTGTACAGCACACCCAAAGCGTGCATCTGAAAAGTAAAAAAATTAATAAAAAACCTAAAAAAATTGTGACTAAAATCGTTCAGAGCGTGGAAATGTGTCAGAAAGGCGGCTGCCCATCTTTTAGTCATATGAAATTAGTTTTAAGCCTGGTCCATAAAAAAGTTTTGTAAAGTTATAAATACAGTTTTATAAATGCGGTTTGCGTTAGTTGGCCCATTCTTGCACCAGATTACATAAAATACACTATTTTTGTTCCAAAAGCTTCAGACTTCGATTTCGACTTCAAGATTCGAATTTGGCAAATAATGAGAAATTTTTGCGTTTTGTAAGACGTGTAAATCACCACTAAATTAACAAGAAAATAAACTGAATACTAAATCCGAATTTTGATCGTTGTAAGTCCTCTGTAGTCTCTACATTCCATAAGCTTTCCAAAAATCCACGTCAAACGCCCCACACCCTCGAGACTAAGGGTGGATTTCACGAAGGTGGTTTTACTAAACCATTGGTTTTACCAAGAGTACATAATAGGAAGAGTATGACACTCTTCCTATTATGCCTAGCAGCGCGCGTCCAATGCGCAGCGCGAAATAGGCCTTTTATGTACAGTTTTGTGGGGGGGGGTACCCCCCCCCCCTCAACTGAAGACCCCGTACTCAACTGAGGGGGGGGCCCCCCTCCACCGTTCGACACCCCGGGCACACCTGAGGGGGGGTCCCCCCCCCCACTCCGCGCCCCGTCTTCAGTTGAGGGGGGGTTCCCCCCCCTTCATTTCAAGACACTGACAATTTCTTTGCGCTCCCCCCCCCCCTCCGTTCATTACCCCTTCTTCAGTGGAGGGGGGGGGGGGGTACCCCCCCTCAGTTCAGCACATCAACAAAAGTCCTTGTCAGTATCTTGAAATGAGGGGGGCCCCCCCCCTCAACTGAAGACGGGGTGCTGAGTTGAGGGGGGGTACCCCCCCCTCAGTTGAGCACGGGCTCTTCAGTTGAGGGGGGGGGTACCCCCCCCTCAAAACCGTACATAAACGGGCTATTTCGCGCTGCGCATTGGACGCACGCCCGTAGGCATAATAGGAAGAGTGTCATACTCTTCCTATTATGTACTCTTGGTTTTACGTACGTTTTGCATGATTTACACGTAATTTCATTACGAAATATCGAATGATTCGTTACGAATTTCGTAGATTTTCTTAAACCATTGGTTTGACTCAGTTGAAATTTCAGCAAAACAGAGATCTGCTGTGCTGCAGGTTTGAAATTTCAACTGAGCTAAACCAATGGTTTAAGAAAATCTACGAAATTCGTAACGAATCATTCGATATTTCGTAATGAAATTACGTGCAAATCCTGCAAAACGTACGTAAAACCAATGGTTTAGTAAAACCACCTTTGTGAAATCCACCCTAAGAGTCTACAAGCATAAAGCTGACCAAGCAGTAGAAACAATGACAGACTGACCTGAACCATGACATTGTCCGAGTTGACGGCCTCTTGAACCTCGTTGACCCAGCGGCGAACCACATCCGGAGTAGAGCGCATCAGATGCTGCAATTAATATGACCAAGAGTACACATTAGCAATATATACTCTTGATAGTGACCACTGGCGATGGGGTCAGACATGGCGGATTGACAAAATGATACGTGAAGCAGTCTATATCTCAAACTGGATCTTTGTTTTGAATTTTCTTTTATTTCTTTAATGTTTATATCATATTATATTTTATTTCTTTAATTTTAACGAGACAACGTGAGTGACGGGTGCGGAGCAACTTTTCCAGTCATTTTCTCTTCCTGAGCCACAATTGTCGTTGCTTTGCGACCACCGATTTAGTTGTCTTGAGCTACTAAACTTTCTGGGGAGGGGGGTAAGCTTACCATGTGGGGTGAAAGCCCCCAACCGCTCATTCAAGAGCAACATCTACTTTGTAGATAAATAAACAACGCAAACTAGACAAGCACAATTAATCTACAATAATTATTATTTATTAAGCAAACTAAATGACACTTGAGGTCAGTTTTCCCGTACATGCGTATGGATAAGAGAAAAAACCAAAAAACCAACCATAAAAAATTACTCGAAAAAAATACAGGAAATGTGGTGACCGCCAAATAATAAATAGAACGGACAAGTGGATGAAAAAGTGTAACTAACCAGAGACGAGACTAAAGCCGCACTGGCCACAGGGGCGTATTTGTCCACAATGGCTTGTTTCATGTAACGCTCAATGGCTTGCAACATGGTAGACTAAAACATGAAAAAAACGTGAATTTTTTTCAGACAGGAAAAAATATATGGTAAAGCATTTCTAGGGAAGGCTTAATAAACCAATGTAAACATTAAAAAATCCCAATTTCGAAAATTGGACCCCTTAGGAGGGGGGTACCCTAAGGGGGTCAAAGGGGGGCCCAGGAAGCTCCTAGACAAAAATGAACCTCAGATTCGTGTTCAGGGGCCCAAATTACCCCTGAAAACATCAAAATCTCAATTTCAAAAATTTGACCCCATAGGACCCCCTAGGAGGGGGTACCCTGGGGGGGTCATAGGGGGGTTCAGGGGAGTCCTGGGTAAAAAATAACGCCAGATTCGTGTTCAGGGGCCAAAACTACCCCTAGAGACAAGTTTTTGTCCAAATCCCTAACAAAAAAGTTTTCAAGTTCAAAAACTGCGTGAACATTTCAAGAACGGTTCGTCTTGCTCTGAATGAACACATTAAGTTCGAAATCTTAATTCTGAGCCTAAATCAAAACATGTGCCCTAACGTTAGAGTCGTTGAAAATGCACACGTGCAGAGCGTTGCAAGAAGAAATGACAATTCTACTGAAAACTGCTTAGCCAAATAACCCAACTTTTCGCAAAAACCAAACGGGGGTTACTTGCAGATTGCTGGCATACTTTTAGGTAAAATTTTATGGGATGAGGCGCGATAGTGGGGGTGCGGCCTAAATGGGGGGCGCCGCCCCTCTAGGCTACAGCCCCCCCCGCTAAAAAATTTTAGGAGCAGGATATTATGCAAAAAATTATCCAAATCGCTTGTGTCAGTTCACTCACAGCAGCTGACCAAAATTTGTCCTTGTCCTTGTCCCTGTGTCCTTCGCGACAAGCATGAACCGGGCTTAACAGGTCACGTTTCGACTACCTATTATTATATAGTTGCCCCCCCTGAACTAACGTCAGTGATTTTGCACAGAGCCCTGATGGCGGGGGCCCGGTAGTTGTCCTCCTTGCCGGTCATGTCCTTGGTCAGACTGCTGGTCACGATGATCACGTCATCGGCCACCCCCGCCAGCTCCTTAACGGCTAGGTACACCAGGCGACGCAGGGTGGCCTAAAAAACAGACAAATAAGGGGGGCATATAATCACAGGGGTCTATTCTGGGGAGGCCAGGGGAGTCTTGTACCGACATTCAGACTTCCCGTTTTAAAAAATCAGTGTCCAGGCCTAGGAACAGAAAGTATCTTTGTTATTAAGCCATTTTTGCCGGGTTCACAAATGAAACGTTCCTGAAACGGTTATTGGGCATTGTCCTGCTTTTTCTCAACTTTAATTGGATTGCTGGATTTTCGGGCTGGATATTTTTCAAAAAACATTCAATATCCCACGGAAAAAAAGAAAAACTCATTTAAATTGTTTAACTTTAAATTGTCCTGAACAGTGGCCTGGGTGCTTTTTCATTAGTGGTATATACAATAAAAAGCATCCTTGTAGGTGGGGGAGTATGAAGAGACCCTTCCCCAATGGGGTCCCAAAGGAGGGAGGGGCGTTCTGCCAGAGGTTAATAAAAGGGAAGAATCCAGACGGCTGCAAAATTTTAGACTAAAATTTTTGTTTTTAAAATTGTGTTTTTTTGGCATTTGCATTTTTCAACAGACTCTGCACTTAAAAATGGGCAATTTGGATAAAACTTTTAAGCAATTCAGACCAAAATTTTGCCCAACAAATTAATGTCAAAATCGCAACTTTTCAGGCATTAAAAAGTAAAAACTGCGTCAGGCCGGAGGGACCGGGTTCAAAATTAGTCGCCACAGGGTGGGGTTGGCCCAGTCAGAGGGGGCAAGGTTATATACCCAAAGTTTTTGGGCTATTATGACCAAAATACAACTCACATCTTTTGATTGCCACAACTTAGTGACGGCAAAAAATGCCTCTGTAGCCTCGGTACGTCCAATGTGTTCCCCCTGAAAAATTCATTCGAAAAAACTATATACCATGCAAATTCCCAGCAAAATATGAACTGATATAAGTAGTCTTTTCACCAAACAAATTAAATATTGAACACTAGTTAAAATAGAAATTTCTTCGTTAAAGTTGAACTTAACTCAACTTAACTCTTAGTTACTAAAGTAAACAAAAATGCTGGACCTTTACACAAAATTAGTCACGCCAATTCATTACGAAACAAAGAATTGCAGGCATAAAGAGTACAGCTAGTAGTCACGAAAATCATGCCATCTGGTTTCTTTCGGAGTTCAGCAATTTCCGGTCAGACTTTATATAATTAAACATGCACAGTGTGTATATTGAATGTCACATAACATTCAATATATAAATGTGAAACACCACACATATTCTACAGTGTGTAAAGATCAATATTAAATTAATACAACTAGATAATCAATTAAGCAATTATCATACAATATATACTGACAAAAAAATATCTATATACATACTTGATTGACCAAGTACAAGAGTTTCGTCAGAATGTGACAACATTTACGCGCATTGATCGGCGTCTCGTTGAAAACGCGGGCCTGGAAAATAAAGCAAACTGTTAGGATCGATCCTTACTGAGCAGCAGTGTGTGCGTAATCCCAGGTGTATACATATATACAGCCTGGGGTGTGGGGGGAAGGGAACAAAAATGAGGGGGGTCATTTAGAGCCACTTCATAGACATTCAAGAACTAGTGGGAAAGGATTGGGGTGAAAACCCCACACAATTCCTCACGCTCATCGCTCACGTAATATTATATAGCTGCAAAATGCTCTTTAAATGAGCAAAAAACGCAAAATTACTATAATTACTGGAAAGAGGGGGGAAAGAAGGTTTAAGTAAGAGTATAAAAACAAACAGAAAATAAATAATTGCCGCTCTAAAACTCACTTCTTGCAAAACAGTCGTCTTATCCAGGTTATTAAATGGATTTCCGCTGCTTCCTAAAAATTAAAAAACCAACATTAAATGCTAAAATATAGCAGGCGGGGAAAAAACCCACCCCAGTTTTTGGGGGAAAAAACCAACCCCAGTTCCGGAACTTGGGTACGTGCTACAGGTCTAAACATTTTCCAGCGCATAGTACAGTCCCTGTAGGCAAGGCAAACTA
>JASANF010013874.1:0-32729 GCA_030248245.1 Trissonchulus sp. WLG1_4
TAAACAAGGTTGTAAAATTTATTGTAATTTAAAAACTGATTGATTAAAGATGATAAAATCAAATTAATTCTAAGAATTATTAGAATTTTTTTTAGCGCGTTTTAGTTTTTTTCAATACAATTCTGATAAGTTTTTTTGCTTAATAAAATGTATGTGAATGTCGGAATTTATATTTAGTATCGCAACAGTCTCAAAAAATTTTTTGCTCTAGTTGTAATATAGTGTAATATTTTTGATGTGCTCAAATAATTAACTTATTTAAAGTTCCAAATGTTTTTGCTTGATTTAAAACTTTGTTGCCAGTTATTTTACTGTTCAATTACGTTATAAAATCACTTCATGACCACTGCAAACTGAAATTAATATGTATATTTATTTCTGGATTACTTATTTTCGTTCCTTCTAGTGCGATGTAAGATAGGTCCCTAACGTAGTTTGAGAGATGAATGACAGCTCATTATCGGGCCTGTCAGCTCGACGCTAGAGCGCTGCTCTGCAGACATAGAAATGTGTGGTTTAAATAACCCTCCCTTTTTTGAATACTAGAAAAGGAATTATCTTTTTGAAACCAAGTATATGTGCACGATACAAATTGTACATATAGTAAGATGTCAAGTTCAATTTTTAAGCTTTTAAGTTCAATTCTTTAGCCATTCTTAATTGTTTAGTAAATAATATCTGCGACATGCTTACTCCCAAAATATAGCTGAATTTATTTAAAAGTCCTTCAGTTTTACAAAATTTTGGTAAAAAACGAACCATTCAGACTATTGCGACTTTGGGCCAACTTGCTTTTAATAGATTACTATAAGACTAGCCTTTTAAAAGTTATAGTTTCAGGCAAACTATTTAGTTCTTACTGTTTTCTACTTACTTAGTTAAGCTCCTCCTTTTTTTGCGTCGATACAGTCCGCAATGTCTTGTGCCATTTTTGATATTGGAACTGTTTGATCAGTGTAGCATTTAGTGCCAACACAAACATCAACTTTCTGATAACTTTTCAGCATCGATGACCAGCATCTAGAACCAACAATTATTAACTATTCGATTTTTACTACAGTTGATGACTTTAAATTAGCACTACCCTGGGAAATACTTGTTAAAATTGGTTTTTAAACTTGATCAAAACTTGCTATATACAGCTATAGCTGTATATACACTTATATACATATATATACTTATATACATATTTATATATAAACTGCTCAAAGCTGTAAGCGTAGTGATAGCAGTGAAATCTACGTAACAATGAGACCTACGTATCTGTACTGCTAAAATATGTCGGTGTGTTTTTGCAAGTATAAGAGTTGGAAGCCAGACATTTGGAGTGCAGCCCGATATCAGCGAGCGTTGGTTCGAAGACCTGCGCGATCATGATGGTAATCTGCAACAATAACACCATTTAACTTATAATTACTGGATTCATCAGGAAGCGAACTAAGAAGCAAAGGGTTGGAAATTAGTTTTTTGAAGTTATATCTCAGTGCGTAAACTTCCGTCACCGATATAGTTGTCAGTTAGCTGTCCGTTTAGTTATGTGTCGACCTGCAGATCAAGTTCTGCTCATTAAGATTGCAAAAGAATCAGTTGTAAAACTTTTGAAACATAGTTTTGCCTGTCAATAACTATATACGTGCAAAATCTGATAAGGAACTCTTCTCAAAATCTATGTCAAGCAAATTAGGTACCTACGTATGGGAAAAAGGCTAACTTCAGTTTTAGTTTAATTTTATTTAACTTTAATTTGAAACAAATGCTTCGTTTTGATTTCGGATATCTAGAATATTTTGCAACTACAGAAAGTAGTAGAGTACAACAGAAGACAGTACAGCCACTGCATAGACCTAACAAACGTAGATGTGAATAATTTTTCCTGTTGTGCCACAGCACAACAGGTCTTTAATTTTGATTTTGGCGTGACAACACTAAAATGTGCAAGAAATTCGTCCGTATACGTGTTTTACTTCAGCTCAAATATGTATGTGCGTGTGTCACCTAGAATTACAGTGTTAAACTAATTGAAAGGCTGGTAGCTCAGTAGAACCAAGAGTACATAATAGGAAGAGTATGACACTCTTCCTATTAATGCCTACGGGCGTGCGTCCAATGCGCAGCACGAAATAGCCCGTTTATGTACGGTTTTGAGGGGGGTAACCCCCCTCAACTGAAGACCCCGTACTCAAATGAGGGGGTACCCCCTACGCAGTTCGATGCCCCGTGCTCAACTGAGGGGGGGGGGGTGGGTGCCCCCCCCTCTCAACTCAGTACCCCGTCTTCAGTTGAGGGGGGGTACCCCCCTCATTTCAAGACACTGACAAAGACTTTCGTTGATGTGCTGAACTGAGGGGGGGCACCCCCTTCAACTGAAGACGGGGTACTGAACTGAGGGGGGGGGGGGGTGTAGCGCAGACTTTCTCAGTTTCTTGAAATGTGGGGGGTACCCCTTCTCAGCTGAGCACGGGGTATTGAACTGAGTTGGGGGTACCCCCCCCCCCCTTAGTTGAGTACGGGGTCTTCAGTTGAGGGGGGGGGTACCCCCCCCCCTCAAAACCGTACGTAGACGGGCTATTTCGCGCTGCGCATTGGACGCACGCCGGTAGGCATAATAGGAAGAGTGTCATACTCTTCCTATTATGTACTCTTGGTAGAACACAGCTACTGCAGTACAACGCTACGTTTATGGAATTTGCAGCTTCAAAAAAGTTAATTAAGGCACGAAATCGAACCATTTGTCTTCAGATTATTAGTCGAAAGCGCTGCCGTCTGAACCAACCGGCTCCTACAACTTCTCAATCTGTAATCTCAATAACTGAATGAGTGGAACAGTGCATCAGACTCAAGCTTTCAGAATAATAACTCAGCAAACATTGCTACACCAAACTTATTTCAGCGTAACTTCTGAAAATATTGAAAATATATATTGATCAATGAAATAATTATCGATGAACCAAAATCTTAATAAGGCTGTTGATATCTTACTGCTTGTAATGACAGCGCACCAGTTGTCATGTTGACTTTAACGATTATTATCAAGCCGAAATAGCACAGTTGCGTTAGACTGAAGATCTACAAGGTTCCTGGTTCGATCCCGTGTTTCGGCAACTTTTTTAAATTTATTCTAAATTTCCAGTTTTTAATAATTGTGTGTTCTTTTGCCTTATATTTATTTACCCAGAAACCAGGAATAAATACGCATCTGAAGGATTTCACTTTTCGTTAGTTATTCAAGGTATTTCATGTTGGCTTTAGCCTAGATATGAACGTGATGCTTTTTCCAAATTTGATCGCTGCGTTTTATTGATATCGTTTTATTTTTTCCTTTGAAACACACCTGCAGACAAGAAATTGATTTAATAAACTCCTTATGTAATCAAAAAACGCAGCTCATGACTTTTATATTAGAATGGTGTTATGATACATCATTTTTTCGTTTGAGAGACTTCTAGCTGGTTTTTACACAATTTCATGTAGGGGAAAAACACCTTCAATATTTTGCATAAGTAAAATAATTGCTGCACAACAGGTTTTAGTTGACCCACTGTTGCTTAATACTTACTGAAGGTTTTGCCGCAGATTGGGCTTGTTGTTGATTGATTGTTTGAAATCAACTCTGCGCAGCGTAAAAGTAGCAGCTATGTATGTACATGCTGTTATGCGCATAAGATTAACATATAAAGTCAGTGTGGGAGCTGACTGCTCTTTTTTTGAAAACGGCGTTTATCACAATTTTAATTAAAACAATTGTAAACAACACTTTTTCAGAGGTCTTAAATTGTAATTTTTATTTTTGTATTTAAAAAATTTTGCGCATGGTAATGCTTCAGACAAAATACATATGCATTTCACGTGCCTGTCTAGACAATAGTCTGTTTTCTAGTTTCAAACTTTTCATAAAAAAGTGGCATAAACTCTAGTATATACGTCAGTTAGCAAAAGTAAAGTTAATGTAGGTTTTTTATTAAAAAATATATATTATTAGAATTTTGAATATTTATTGAGCTGTCATATTAGTGATGTTTCCTTTCAGAGCAATAACAATTAAGCATGAGTAGAAATTGAAGTATTTTAGCCGCGTGGTTTAAAAGAATTATGATTTAACCGCCACAGTGGCACAGTGTTGTGTTTTTTCCTAAACAATTTGTTACAGTACGTACTGTTGTCTGCAAAATCTTGTTTGAACTAAGATTATTGTCAATAAAGTACACTGAGTACTGAAGTCAAAAGTAGTTTCTGCAACTATTACATGTTTCTAGCCAACTTTTTCAAGTTTACAGTAACTGAGTATTTATTTATGTAAGCGCTGTGATTTTGCACTCAACAAAGAACCTTGCCCCTTCTGGGGCCTGCTTTTCCAAAATAGTTGGGTGCGATATTGCCAAATCTACGAACACGCAAACATCAACAATGCAAAAAAATTGATATGTTTTCAAGGGGATGCACCAGTTTTTTTTTTGTAAATTTGGCCATAAAACTGAAGGGTTTATAAGCAGCTTGGGTGGCCTGTCCCAACAACACACCAGTACCACCTTTGAACTACAAACCTGGCCAGTGCTATGGTGGCACGATCGACTCAAAATAAAATGACAGAATGTCACGTAATTATTTGAATTATCATATTCACCACGCAAGTTTTGAAAACATGAGAACAGTTTATATTTAAAATAATCCAACATCAGCATTGACATTAAAATTTCTCATTGAGCTCAACTCAACGGCTACTTTGCAAATATGCCCATCCTATTTTATAAAACTTTCAATGGTTCCATAGAGCTCAACTGGAGGAACTGCTGAAATTTTAAATAAAATCGTTCTAGAATAGAACAAATTTGCTACTGAAAAGCCAATGTTGAGCTAAACCGGGCCGTTGATAACTTTGATTTAATGGTTCGTACAGTTCTTTAAACAATTTCACCGACCCCGTTCAGAGGTTAACGAGCATTTTCATAACATTTTAGTCTTAAAAAATAAAAGCTGTTTATTGAAAAACATTCAACGGCCCGTTGAGCTCAACGAACCGTTGAAATTTTCTAAAATTAGTCCCTAAGCTAAAATTTTTTTGTAACGGCTCAAGAGCCCGAGCTAGTTTTCTGTTTTCAACTATTGGGTTTGATTCCAAAAATGCTTAAAATTTACTAAAATTAAACGTCAACTATAACACTAACTTTTTTAAGCGTTTATCTGCGGATGGCAGTTATTATGAAGAAAAGGTAGCCTAACTAACGTTTAACATTAGTATGTCAATAAACACTTACTTTTTAAATTTTGGCCACAATCTCAATCAAAAAATATGCATAATTGTTTTCTGATAGTAACGGGAGTATGATTTCAGTCACTTACTCTGATTTGAAAACCATACAAACAAAATTATTTTGCCATTAATTTGCCGGCAATCCAAGCTTGTTGTAAACTTACTAGCAATGGCTTAATACTAGAACCAACGCCAGTAATAAAAGACGACAAGCGGCCCATTTCTTTATGCACTTTTGTTGACTAAAAACATAAATATTTATAGAATAGCGCTGATCTATTGTGAAAACTTTGAAACGGCTTTGAAAACAAGTCAAGGATTGAACACAGCCCTAATACAGATTGCTAGTTGTTCAATTTTATTAAATTTCTGCTTGTATTTGAACGAAACTGTCGTATTTCAACAAGAACAACGAAAAACAACCACAAAAAAAAAACAACAAAAAAAAAAACAAAAACAAACCACACCACTTAAACAAAAAAAACAAAACCACACAAAATAAAAAAAAAAAAACAAAAACAAACAAAACACCACAAAAACAACCACCAACAACAATTTGAGTTTAAATTGTGCATTACGTACATAAGTTGATGTAATTGCTAATTCCGTAATATTCCTCATGGTTTTGATGTCATGCTACTTGTGCTACATTTGTGTGGTGTTATCAGTTCATGTTGTGGCCCCCGCAACCCTGCTTGTTGTTTTGAGAAACGCGCCAATGTAATAAATTGACGCAGTAAAGCCCAGGCAGGACAGCTTGAAGCTGAAGTGTAATAACTGCTACCCCCGTTTGCCGTTTACAGCCTTTCTGCCGATATTTAAGCTTAAGCTGACTATCTAGGCTTTGTTGGCTATAGCTAGTCCAATTATTGGGTACCTTCACACCCCAGTGTGTATCCTTGATACAGCGTGTCTCGTTTTCTTTATCTACTGGCCACGTTATAGGTCTGATAAAAATTTAGATGCCATCGTTCTGTCTATGGTTCATTATTGGATCTTTTTACCTTGCCTGATTTCTGCTTGATTTCACATCGATTCTGCTGTGACTACGGTAAGACTAATTTTGCTACGTGGAGGCCTGAACCCGACAGTGACCGTAATTTGCGCGTAACTCCCCGTGACTCGGTTCGAACCCAAGAGAAATTAGCTTGGCTGGCACAATAACTGGCGCGCATACTTGCAATCTAGTACCAAAGCTAGGTTAGACGGCTTAGCGCTACTACAAGAGTTCACTCAATGGATCCGGTGTGTTTAACAGTGTTTAGTGGTAGGCTTGATGAAAACTTTATCAGTAGCATGTACTTGCAAAAGCAAAAAAACCGGCAAAAGCACGCTATTGGAATGACGCTGCCAAAATATAACGTACTTGTTGCCTGCTTACCTTCAAAAAGCTGCTCTTGAGGCACATGGAGATTTCTCTGTTGAAGACAAATGCGATTACGCCTGGCTTGTGTCAGCACTACGTACGGCACTGCGGCACAAAGAATCTCAAAGGTTCGCAATTACTGTTTGCGAGGCCGCAAACAGCGCTCAGAGGTCTATGGTTAGGCACAAGATATTTGTGAAAAAGTGTGAATTGTATACCCCCCAAACAAATTTAATTCAGTATTTCGAATCCATACGGAAAAAAATTTTTCGTTGCTCGTCTTTTAAAACCATTAAACAAGGTTCTAAGCAAGGACCCCCAAAATTTTCGTGACGCTTCAAACTGCCTTGCCTGGGTATGTACTGCGGCAACTTATATATCGGCGCGTTTCTCAAAACATTAAGCAGGGTTGGCGGCAGCCATACTGCGTCCGCTAGAACAAATGTAAAAGGATAAAATTAAATGTGGCATAAGTAGCATAACTTCAAAACGGAAGAAATATTACAGAGATAGAAATTAAATTAACATATATACGTACTGCACATTTTATTCTCGACATTCATGGGGTACCCAAATAAATTGCCCTCAATTTTTCTATATTTTTAATTCCCCAAAAATGAAATACTGTGACAATGGGGCAACTAGTTACGTTTAAGGTGGTAAAAATTATTTCAACGAGTTTTTACATTGAATTTCAGTGGAAGTTTTGTTTTGTAGGAATTAGTTACATAAGCAGTGTTAAAATAATTTTCATTTAATGATAATAGATCAAGGTGTGCAAAAATCATATTTTATTCAGTGTAAAATGTGCGAATTAAGACTAGCTACCCGTTTTTAGTAGTTTCAGTATAGTACAACTTATTGACATATGTATTTTAAAGAGAACGTAAAACAGATAAAAACTATGTTTAACAATTTTATCTTAAACCACAATTCTGTTTTCAAAAATAGCTTAAAGACAGAACATTAATGTATAATAAACCTTGATGTTTACAAATTTAGTGACATAACATCGAATATATTGGATACAACTGACTAGCTAAAAATCTAATTTAGATTTTTTTAGATATATACTTTTTTGGTTAACGGGTTTTTTCAGCTATGCTTGGGGAAGTGTGAACAGTAGAGCGCAAAATTTACATCATAATATCACTTCAGCGTGTCAGTAATTGATTTTGCAGTCAGTCACTGCAGTCAACCTTTTGACGTTACAGAGTATCTAACTCTTATTTGAATTCAGTTTCTTGTATTAAATTTATTTCACTAGCACCTTGTCTCTTAGTTTTGAAATTAAATAAATCCTCAACAATTTTGTGTGCCAAATGTGATGACTAAGTTGATGCTGACTTTGATTGGCTCAGACTCCGGGGTCCATTAAGAAACAATGGAGTCACTCCATCTAAAGGTTGACTGCAGTCACACTTACTAGCTGCAAAATGCAATCAGTGAAATTGGCACGGGAGTCTTGTGATACGGATTATTAGATGAACTGTACAAACAACCACGCTTTAATTTCATTAAATGAAATATTTCATTTTCGCTTTCGTTATTGCTTTCGTTCAATTTCGTTTCGTTTTCGTTCATTGCTCCGTTTTTGTTTTCGCTGGTTGCATAATTTGGCAGCTGAGGCAGTCTAAGCTGTCAAGTTTTTGGTGGCATACTTCACTGAAGTTTAGTAGATCGTGAACAGCAACCCTAAAAACAGTTTTGAAAATTGCTTTTTAAACTTTCAAATTCAAACACAGCAAAACAAAAATACAACACCGAAAAACTCAAAAGTGACTTCATACCAAATTTCCCGTTCCTATGTAGTCAAAAATATACACAAACACATTCCAAAATATTGAAATTTGATTGGTTGACAATGGTTCAGTTTGAAACAAAGACATATGACAGGAAATTTACTAAAAGATGACCAAAAGAACAACAGGACAACCAAAAGGACAGCCACTGCCATAACGGCAAGAAAAACAAATCCAAACGGGGCCCGTACCAAAATGGGTCCAGAAAAAATTATTACATAATCATCAACTAATCAAATTGGCAGCTTTTCAGCTCTGCCTACAACAGGAGATAACGTTGTTTCTGTGTCACTACTATGAATTAACTTCTCCGTCACATATAGGTATTTGCCGTAGGCAACCTGAGGTATTTGAGTATTGTGAAAAATTACGCGCCCAAGCACCAATTTTTCCATACAAACATACAGAAGAAAACTTCGAAACCAAACAGATTTTCGAACTTGCTTTGTTTAAAACTCACTTAAGGTGGTAGTGTCGCCAAAGCAGTTTTGCTCAAAGTTTGCGAAAATAGAGCTTTTTGCTTCGAGATTTCATTTTCATGTTCACTGAGCAACTAGTACAATGCTGTATCGTACTAAATAATCACTTACTGACCTAAGACTACCGATAGTGACAAATAATAATTGTAACTAACAATATTTGTGACGAAATTATCGAATGTGATTAGGTTTTCAAAACGTCGTTTTCCGACTTTGCGACTTCACTGCAAACTGTATGCTGAAACAATTTTGCTGAAACGTGGCAAAATTATTTGTCTCAACATATACTCTAAAAATATAACAAGAACAGTTTCAAACGTTTTACTGAACCAGCTTTACAGAAACGCAAGGTCTACTGCGTTCGCGACACTAGCCCCTTAAACAGTTCTTAGCTTTAGCTGCTATTTAGTATTTGTGTGTTCGATACTAGTAAACCATTGACGAAGGAATCTTGCCACCCAGAGGTTATTGAACTTTCAGGATGATATTCATAACTGAACGTCTACAGTTTCTAGTCATGACTGACTGTCATCACGTGTACAAAAAGTCAAAACAGAACACTAAAGGAAAGATTTAAGACAAACGTACAGTACCGACCAAAATTACTTGCTACAGATTCCGGAGTCAAAACGGAATCGAAGTTAAGCTATGCCAGAATCAAGTATACAGTTATATTACTTTGACTTGCGAAATCAAGTGACTCCGACTTCACCTTGACTGCAGAGTCTGTAGCAAGTAATTATGTTCGGTACTATATGAGAATCGAAACACCAAAGCCCACAACAACCATAGCTCGGCCCGTGCACGCCATATTACAGTGCTACAAGTCGGCACACATGCACTTACCACCAGCAGCTAATAGTCAGTTAATAATCCATTTAATAATCCATTTAATAATCCATTCAATACTATAATTAATCATTATCAGTGTGAGATTTGTCTACGTGTATTCTCAAGCAATAACATGTGTGAAAGGCTAGTCGCTGTTGCTTGCCTAAGAATACCCGTAGAGCGTTGGTTGGACAGGGCACTATCCTGTTGACACAGTGCGGCATGTATCACTCCAGTGGAGGTCTAATGAAAAGACTGCCTCTTCTCTGAAACACACAACGGAGTGAGGCCTGAAACAGGAGCAGCCAAATTGGCAGACCTGGCCTGAAACCGGTGCGTGCAAATTGGCAGGGCTGGAAAGCACACCGACCAGATATGCGTTTAGGGCACATTACACTCTTTTTGATAGTGAATTTCATACTTGTAACAGCACCGAAATCTTGGATACCCCTTCTCCATCCTCTGTGGGACACCCCTCTGCTGAACCTATTAATTCGTGACCCCCTCTCAAAAGACCCTTTCTCATTTTTGCAATTTTTCGGCCAAATATTAACGATTTTGACAAGTTTTGCCTGTAAAATTTCGGTAAAATCGCTAAAAGTTTATCAAAATTGCCCAATTTTTGCCTGCGCATCGCAAAAATACTCGTCTACGGTCACTAATGAGAATTTGGCCAGAAAACTTTCTCTCGGCGGGACCCTCCCCGTCATTTACCTCTGACGTCGGCACCCCTTCCTCCTCTGGAGCCGAAGGTCTTCCCCCCCTGAACTACATGTATGGTCCTTTTATAAATCAGACCAAATGCTATAGACTTTTATATACTTATCCAAATCAGGTTGACGGAAAACTGTTTAAAGGTTAACGGAAAACTGTTGGCAAGTGTTGGCAAAATTTTGGCAAAGTTATGTTAAGAGAGTTAACCTAGTTAATAGAATCACGTTATAAAAAGGCTCTTACATATGAGTTTAAGTTTAAGTTTATAACGTACATATATACATACTATGTTTAGAATCACGAATCATATGTATTTTCAGGTGGGTCGATTAATTATTATCAATTAACACTGGAAGGGTCGGTCAATCAGATACCGTATGCCATAGCGCGTGCATAAATAAAACTGAGATTGCATTACACGCAGATTTAAAAAAATCAAGCTGTTGGACTGGACTCAAACCACCAACCTTTCGATAAAGAATCGGACACTCTACCAACTGAGCTAACAGGCCAGTGACGAACAGTTGATCAAAATGATAATATGAAGCTAGTCAGCAGCTACAGTCACGTCAGTGTCAATAAAAAGATGTTGTTTATTACTAATACAAGTGAGGCTTTGAAGCAACTCAGCAGTAAATGTATGCAGAAATCGGGAATTAAAATTATTCTATTTGCAAACCAGGGTGCGTTTAATATGTATTTCCACTGGAATATTGACACTTATAGCGTCACCTTCTCACTTGAAACTTTACTAATTCAAAAAAGTGCCTAGTTTTTGCAATTTGGCCTCGATTTTGGGTCTGATTAGAAATTATTACCTTAAAAATCGGCCTTCCAGAAAACTAACAAAAACCTAAATAACAAGAAGGGCTATATCAAATTGATGAATAAAACTATGTTATTATGTATGATTAAAAACAATGTTTGTCTCAAAACTTGAATTAAAATCTAATTTAAATTATTTGACGAAAGTGCTAAACTCTGGTACATAAAAAATACCACTGCACAACCGGTTTTAGCTGACTTCTGGTCTGTTCACTTAAAACTTTTGGCCTAAGACTTATCAAAAGTTTTGACGCAAATAAGCTTGTTCAATTTTGCCCCAAAATCTAAGGCGAACATTTGCTCTTATTAGCGCTTGTCTACAATGATCCAAGTCGCCAGATAAGTTTGATGTGAACATGTTTACAGATAAAATAACACAACCAACTTAATTCAGAGTACAAATATGATCAAAAATCCGCTAGATGTCAACCGTAGCAGCTAAATATGGAAACAAACAAGGAATATGGAAGCTTAACGAAAATGTAAAAAAAATTAGTTAGCAGAAACATTAATCTAAAATCAATACCTACAAATTTACACACAACACAGCATCACCTAATCCCTTCCTAGAAATGTCACCAGAAAAATTGTCAGCTACCAATAAATGTGAAATATTCAGGGCAGTAAAATTTTAGGAGTCACTAACACTGATAAATTAAGTTTACCCACCATAAGGCTATCCAACCGATTGCACAACTGGATGTTACCCTATGCCAGGTCAAAAGAATCATTCGACTCTAACCGTATTGGCCGGAAAATAAAGTAAATAAATAAATAAATAAATAATACATAAATAGGGGTAATAAACCTGTTTTACTCGAAAATGCGTGAGGTACTCCATGGTGAGTCACGGGGCGTCATGTGGCACCGTGTGACAACCTGAGTTTTCACCGGGGCCCAACCTCGGGAATTTCGACGGTTTTCTTTATCCTTTGAAGAAGAGTGAAACACTCCACTACGTAGTTGCCTGTGATACAGCGCAGCGCGGGAACATGCATTGGAAATGTGTTGTGGCGTTAAAATGCGGCTGCCAAGCAGGTCAATGGGAAGATTGTCATACTCTTCCTATTATGTACTCTCTATAACTATAACTGAAACGAAACTAAATTCAGGCCGCTATATTACATATGTATAACTGTTTCGAATCTACATAAACTAATTTCAGAGCGATATACTAAAATAACTCAATTTATAACTCAACTAAATTTGGGCTTATACCAAAACTAGTTTTAGTACACAGAACTAGTTTTAGTAAGCATGTTATACATAACTAGTATAGGTATGCCCGTTTACTAAATACAGGAGTTTTAGTAAACCTGTTATACTAAAACTAGTTACACCCACTACTAAAACGTTAAACTGGTACACCCGCCTACTAGAACTCGGTAGTCGGTGGGAAAATATTTTGCACACAGAAGAATTAAATCCATAATGGATAACTATATAAATTTTACTTTAATTGTCCATGTTGCACCTGTGAGGCTGCCAGAATTTAGTTATGTTTGGATCTATGACCGTGGCGTCAATACATTGACTGCAGTCGGTGACGCTATGGCTCGATCAGTGATGCTGATTCCAGCAGCGTAGGTAGTTAATTCTGATTGGTACTGTAGTATCACTGTAGATTTTGATAACTTCTATTTTTAGTTCGCCATAGTTTAAGCATTTCAATTGTGCCGCATTTTATATTCCTTGAAATATGTTAAGAGTAAGGAGATCTCTAACAAGCGGAAGCAGTGTTTCTAAAAACTCAGAATCGGGGCGACTATTAAAATCAAAGTCAAGACAGGACTAATATTCTCTTCTCGCCAGACAGGAGAGTAAATGGGTTTGCATACGTGTCATTATAGCAGTTATAACATTTCGAATATAATATATACAGCTGAGACCGTTGCGTAAAAAATAGATCACCGATTTCAGTACAGATACTTTTGATTACAAAAGTTAACCTTACAGAATAAAAATTATGAAAAAACTGGTGAAACAAGCTGCTTTTGCTACACACGCCTTGAATTATGTAGCCCTCTGAACAATAGTGACATAAGTGTCAAACACAGATCCGCAGACACAGACCTCCTCTATATGTCACTTGAACCTAAAGTCTGACCAAAAATTACTGAACCCTTGAAAGGTGGCGTGATTTTGTGACTACGCGCTGTACTCTTGATGCTTGCAATTCGTTCTTTTCGTAATGAAATCGCGTGTTTCTTTTAGTTTCAGGGTTTTTTGTTAGACTATAACAAATCAGCACACTGCGCAAAGAACAAAGAGGCTTATAGCAAAATGTTAATGCCAAATATTGTAACTAATTAATAAAAGGTAATAAAAGGTAAGAAGAATTAAATAGGAATTTGAAATTTTGAAAAACATATTTAAACATCAATAGTTGCTACATTTCAACTCCCAAAAAGATGCAAGGTTCTATTGAAGACTCTATCTTAAACCAGGGCTGCAAGTGTGTGCAGAAAGAATAAGATACCAGCTAAGAAACAAAGTTAATGCGAAAGTTGACCTGATTAATGAAACGGAACTCAGAATGCGTGCTTGCTTGTCGCCCTAGAACCAAAACATGCATCACTAGTTCCAGAAAAGTACGCCATGTTGCTTTAACTTGAAACACAATGAGAGAAACCAGAAAAACAGTCGCTAATCGTGCATCTAATCGATGTCAATACATACTACTAGAGAGCCGAGACTACAGTACCGACCAAAATTATTTGCTACTGACTGCGGAGTTAAAGCGGAGTCAGAGGCATCCGGTGCAAAAGTAGGCCGCAATTTTGGGCAATACTGTTGAACTTGAAATGTGCGTGAAGTTAGGGCCTAGGGATGTTTACGTTACAGGATATTAAATCAGCTAAGTGATGCGGATATTAAATCAGTTAAGTTATCAATTTATTTTAATCATTACTTTTTAAAAGTTATCAGTCAACTAAAAAATACCATTTGCTGTTTAACCTAAATCGCTTATGAAACAGGCATGTAAACTAGCACATTTTTCCAGTATGAACTTCAAATGTGGTCTATATCATCAAAGTTATAATCTAAGGGCACATTCCTTTACCGGATTAACCGGACATATTTATTTTAGTCCGAGGATTCGGAATGAAACATACCACTGTAGTCTGTACTAGACAGACTTAACGCATAATATTAGCATGCGTCGCTAAGTCCGTTTAGTCTGACTAAAAAGCTAAAAATTCAAGTCCGTTTAATCCGGAGGTTTTGCAATGGCATTTTTAGCATAATTTTTAAATCGATTAGTCCAACTAAAATTAACCTTAATCCGCTAAAGGAATAGGCCGCCGTCAGTGACTGCTGACCCCAGTGGACCCCTGCGGCGGCGTCTGTGCCGAGACTGGTGGCGTCAGAATGACTGGGCGGGAACACCAACAAGCCTTATTGATTTAGCACGTCATCTGTGTGTCAAGAAACTAAGCCAGGCCGGCCCCAAAAAAGCCAGCCAACCCACACGCCCAAATTATATACATCTCAAGAACCAGTAGTGTCATGCTCAAACTATTAATTGAATTTTTAATCGGATTGCCAGTTGCTACAAGCTGGGGTCCACTAAAGCGCTCTTCTGAGGACGCCTCGGGCCGCTGAGAGAAAGGCTCCTGCCATTCAACATGCAAATATTAAATTTATGCAAGGATAGGGCCCGAATAGGATGTGCCAAAGCTCGGCTCGCTTTCAACACCACTACAGCCGGCTTCATAGTTGTGCCTGTCAGTGCGCAGAAACTGTGTTGTAATAACCTACAGTACCGACCAATATTACTTGCTACAGACTCCGGAGTCAAAGCGGAGTCAGGGACACTAGAATAGTGGATTCCAGAGTCAAACTATGCACTTGGCGCTTCACGTAACAGTGTGTATAAATTACTGAGTGCACTCTACATCGTGCTGTATAGAACCTACACTTATAAACATACATACTTTGACAATGGAATCAAGGGACTCTGACTCTGTTTTGACTCCGGAGTCTTTAGCAAAGACTTTTGGCCGGTACTCTAGCTTAAAAGCTTAAAAACAGCCTATGGACTAGTATGAACCAGGCTTTAATTATCCCATAATTATTGCTGATAAAGAGGTGTCTTAGGGCCAATTCCTAATATGGATTAAACGGATTAGATTAAAATTTGTTTGCTTAATAACTTGTCTCGATGTTGAGGTGTTGAGAATAAAACATTTTGTACACAAGCGGGAGGTGCGACAAATACATGATTGCTATAGCAAATTTTGTATAAATTCATAAACGTTGTCATGAGTTATTGGCAAAACAAATTTTAATCTAATCCGTTTAATCCATTTTAGGAATTGGCCCCTAGGCCGATACCAAACAAGAGACAAGCTCCACCTTAAGCCTAGCAAGGCAGGAATGCCTGGCCGTTTCCAGGCAACATCTTAACATTCTATGCAACAAGTGACAGGCCAAACAACCCACGCGCGTAGATTCCCAGCGTAACACACTTAGTATATAATCGCTATGCGTATCAGCATTAAGATAGGGATAAAAGCTTAATAACTCATTATTTATTCATAGTCTGCTTGAAAAAACATTAAAAAAGGTTTGCAAATACCTCTAGGGATATTTTGGCAAACTTTCAGCGAAATTGATGGAGAAACTTTTGAGATATAAACTTTTCTGAATTTCTTCAAAGTTTCTCAATCAATTTCGCTGAAAGTTTGCCAAAATATCCCCAAAGGTATTTGCAAACCTTTTTTAATGTTTTTACAAGCAGACTATGAACAAATAATGAGTTATTAACCTTTATTCCTATCCCGTTTTAAGATTGGACCACGTGCACAGGCGTCTACCAATCAGAGAATAGAAGCTCGCTTCTGATTGGCCAGTCACATGTTGCATAGAATGTCAACATGTAGCCTGAAAACGACCAGCGCATCTGCCTGTGCTAGAACACAGGCAGGCTGGAGAGTGTCTCACTCTTCTTCTATATAGAGTGAGACGCTATTATGTACTCTTGCCTAAACTATGATTTTTTGCACTAAGAAAACAAAAATGTCAACTTCGACAGACCCCAGCCGAAGCCGATATCAATACAGCCGTACTTATTTTTACGCGGCGGCCTCAGCCGCCGCGTATGAGGCCGCCGCGTATATACTATATTGCAAAGGTGTTTATCAAGAGCACACAATTGCATCTATCCTAGTGTTAAATTGATGGCAGGTCAGCAAATAACACTGTGTGAGCTTGTGTGTCTTTATCGTGTATGTATGTACGTACTTGGTGACGATTACCTGCCTGCTCCATTTGCGTATGTATGTATCCACTACTGGCAGTTTTTGCATAAAGAACACAGTAATTTGACGAAACGTGTCACGACAATGTTTCGTGGAGTATTCATTAGCGCGTCGGAAGCCAGGAATTTTGAACTTATGGCAACCATGCCATCACACGATATGCAGTCCACAGTATGGGCGCCGTTGGCTAAGACACAGTAGCTTAAGCAGCTTACCGCAGGTTAGCTGCTGTAAATTGTTTTGCTGTATCTCGTTCGGCACATGTACGCAATGTTACCTATTACTGGCTATTAAGTACAGTTTTGCAATACAATGATCAATTTTGAACTCAAGTTGTTCACAGCGAGCACGTTTCAACTCTTAGGTAGGAAAATTTAAGCAAAATCGACGCACTGTTGGCTAAGCTTAGGAGTTAGGACTAACATTTGACAAGTGTATTTAATACGCTGGCTTCAAAAAATTTAAAAAAAGTGCCGCGTTTTATCCTCAGCACTGCAAGTACGTCACACCGCGATCTGTCTAAAATAAGTTTAACCTTACTCGCAAAACGTGCTTGTTTCCAATTTTTGTTCCTTCTAGAGAAGGAACTATTGTTTTGAAATTAACTGCTCATAGCGTTTAACGCTACTGAGCAGGCTGCATAGCCAGTATGTTTTACGTGTATTTTCAGCTTGGGAGCTGCCTGCTGATTTTGTCTGCGTATATGCAGAAAAATCAATAATCGATGTACACTGCTGTAACAATGTACTTTTTCAAAATCGGCACCGGGATGTTTCACCAGCAATATATAAGAGCCATTAGAAAACAGTGATTATCGCTTCTTGTTCTTAGAGCTGATTTTCTCAGCTCAGATCAAAGTGTCACTTTTGAGCCAAATGGCTCGTGCAGCGGGATGCTTAACATCCTGCAGCACTTTTTTGTACGTACTACGTATTTAGATTAAGTTAGAATAAGCTAGTTATAAAGTAGAGTAAGATATATACGAAGTAGGTATAGCAGCTTACGGTAAGTATGAAATAGAGAACTAATTCATTTAAACCTGAAAGGTTTAAGGACACCGGGGAAGGAACCTTGCCCCTTTCGGGGCCTACTTGTTAATCTGTCAACAATAGTTGTAACCTTTAGACCTAGCAAATGGTTGGGCACCCCAGAGCATCACAGAGCCGTAGTGCGTACTGTTTAATCCCAGCACATTTTATTTAGTCGAGACGCACACGCAACCTGGTAATGACAGGACGTCAGAGTTCAAATGTGAATGGTTTAATGCAAATGAAGGGTATTTATACAGTCGGTAGAAAATCGAAAAAACTTCCCTTCATCAAACCTTTTAACTTGTGTTTTTTGCAATATGAATATATAAAGCCAATATTTAAATGTAATGTGTAGTTGACTGATTAATTGATTTGTCCTTTCCATAGATTGTAAGGAAGAATATGAATGTAGCGGTGCATTACCAACATTCGAAGACACTGTCACCAAAAGTGTTGTCGTATTACCCGTAAAAACATCTAAGTGTAAATTTTGCCATTTAGGTCTCATCCAGGTTTTCACGACAATCCTAGACAAAAATTGAACTCGGATTTGTGTTCACGTGCCTAAATCGGGATATCAAAATACAATTTTCGAAAATTCGACTTCTATGGTGGTACCCTGGGGCTCATGTGGACAAAAAGAGAATCAGCCCAGTTTCGAAAAAAATCCACCAGTTTGGTTGGACCTCTACGGTGGTACATTACCTAGAGTCCTAGACAAAAAAACAAAGATTTGTGTTCATGACACCAAATTACCCTTAGAGACAGACGTGTTTCTACTCGATCTGAGCCAGGCCGCTCCGCGGGCCCGAGGCCGCTTATGGTGGCTTGTAGCAGCCCAGAAAATTTGCCAGTGGCAGAACTTTACCCTAGAATGAAGGTTGGGGACTAAGATCTGTAGGCTTGGATTTATATCCTAACACTAAAGTTTTCCTTAAAAGCTAGTGAAACACTTAAATTTTGGCTCAAAACATTTAAAATGTTAGGGTGGATTTCACAAAGCTGGTTTTACTAAACGATGGTTTTACGTACGTGTTCATGTGATTTGCACATACTTTCATTATGAAATATCGCCTGATTCATTACAAATTTCGTCGAATTTCTTAAACGATGGTTTTAGATCAGTTAAATTTTCAAATCTGCAGCACAGCTGGCTTTTGTTTTGCTGAAATTTTAACAGAGCTACATAAACCCAAGGTTTAACAAAATTGACAAAATTTGTAACGTACCTATCAGGCGATATTTCGTAATGAAAGTATGTGCTAATCATATGAAAACGTACGTAAAGCCATAGTTTAGTAAAACCACCTTTGTGAAATCCACCCTTAGTGTTTCAAGCCCAAGTTTAAGTGTTTCACTACCATCAAGAGTACATAATAGGGAAGAGTATGACACTCTTCCCTATCCTAGCTAATCGGCCCGGACGATGCTCCGGCCGAAATAGCGCTTTTACGCCTTGATTTCAGGGGGGGGTACCCCCCCCTCGAATCATTCCATGTTTACTTTTCAGGGGGGGGCCCCCCCCCCTCAAAACCGGGACGTGTCTTGATTTCAGGGGGGGGTACCCCCCCCCACGTTTCAGCAGACTGCCAGCTCGAAATCGGTGGTGTCTTGATTTCAGGGGGGGGCCCCCTGGTTTCAGCACACTGCCACGGTGATGTCTTGATTTCAGGGGGGGCCCCCTCGTTTCAGCACGTTACCAGCTCACCATAGATTTCATGCTGGCAGTGTGCTGAAACCAGGGGGGGGTACCCCCCCCTGAAATCAAGACACCACCGATTTCGAGCTGGCAGTCTGCTGAAACGAGGGGGGGGTACCCCCCCCTGAAATCAAGACACTTCCCGGTTTTGAGGGGGGGGTCCCCCCCCCTGAAATCAAGACATGTCATGATTCGAGGGGGGGGTACCCCCCCCTGAAATCAAGGCGTAAAAGCGCTATTTCGGCCGGAGCATCGTCCGGGCCGATTAGCTAGGATAGGGAAGAGTGTCATACTCTTCCCTATTATGTACTCTTGCTACCATTTAAGTAAAACTTTAGTGTTAGTGTTAGGTTGTAAATTCCAGGCGTAGTTGACCATCGGTGGAATGTCTGAGTGGTGCAGTGGTGTCTAATTGATTACCTCGTAATGGCGACGTTGGGGCGACTCGGGTGGGTGGGCCCGGATAATGGTAATTTGGGTGATGGCGGGAATAAAGGGGAGATAATGGAATAAGGCGGAGCAGCAGGGGTTTGCTAATTCAGCAGGCCGAGAAACCAACCATTCACTCTTATTATAAACAGAGGCCGTCGCAGCACAAACGCAATCTACTTAATTGGCACGGTTGGCTCGGCTGCCTGCTTTATTGGAAACACAACAGTACGCCACAGAGCCGGTGTGGTGTGCTGTTAAAGACTACACACTATCTATAGGCCCTTGCACTGGTCCTAAGATGGGTGCAGGCACTGTAGCATGATGGATGCTGTATACAGGACTGACAATTGACAATTAGGCACACGGGCGCTAGAACCAGAGAAACACTGCCTACTCTTCTCAAATGCAGGTATAAAAATTATATCAGTCATTTATTGGCCTTCACATTGTGCGCATAGTGTGTCTATCAAGAGTGCATAAGCATAAGCATAAGCATAAACATAAGTATAAGTGTTCCACATATTTGACCTCGACTCTATTTAAAATTCAGCGGTGAAAACGATAAATTCACAAGTACCAAAAGCACATAACAGGATACATAATCTTATTATGTACTCTTGCAAGTACTCATAGCAGCAGTCACTGACCTCTGACCTCAATACAGCAGGGGTGTATTAATTCTCTGGCTATAAGTAGCCCCTGGTAAGGAGGAATTTTTTTAGAGGCTGGAGATCTGAAAGAGTGTTGATCCGTTTTGGACAAGTCTTGTGAAATAAAAATAAGTAAAAAGTAAAAACTACTGTGGCATGACTATGCCTGCCAAAATTGCTTGAAGATAGGACTAAAGCTTTTTAAATTCTTTCAGAAAATTTCTGATGCCAAGTACTATATATTTTTGTCAAAGTGTGGTTTCGCTAAGGCAGTGTGGCAGCTAGTCAAACATATGAGTTATGGAAAAATATGAAAACACGAAAAAAGCAAAAATCAAAAAATGAAAAAATACAAAATCAGCCTTTAATTTAAATAATGTGTAGTTTCTTGAGAGATTCATGATTTATAAGACTAAGCTTTTTTGGATAAATTTTATTTCTGCACGGTGCAAGTGTAACGAGGCTACACGTCGTAATTACTTCTGGGTAGTTAGTTATACTAGGTAAGCCAATGTGATTAGAAACCTGCTGGCCAAGCCACCAAGCCAGCTATATGAAGATTTGACATGCTGCTGGCTTGCAGCCGTGACTCATCACGTGACTAGAAAGGTTTCTATAAGCGGCTGCACTTGCAGAATTTTCGCAGTTCGCTGCCGGCTCACTCCGAAAACACCGCGCATACCCGCTTACACCCGCTTAGACCCACCTGTCTGGCTTTTACCGTTTAACCGTTTCACCGCTTATACCTGCTTATACCCGTTGCACCTGCATTACCCGAGAAACCGACGCTAATCCGCGACATACCGTCATACCCGAAGGTCGTAAACCCGACGCTCTAGGGTCCTAGAGTTGAGTCGTAGTGTCGTTAGTGTGGGTCGCGCTAGTGTGTACTAATAAAGTCCTCCAGGGTCGTTAGTTGTTTTGACTATTGGTAGCTAGGGCCCCGCTACATAACCATGTTACTAAATGACAATGATGCCGAATATATTGCTTCAAAAACGTAAATTTGTAATTTGTTAATTCTTTAAACACTCAAATCAAATCAAGACAATATGTCCTTATCTGATATATCCCCTCGTCTAGCAAACTACCCACTCAATAACTTTTTGGTGTCTTGATTTCAGGAGGTTGGGAATAGGGGTGTTTCAGTTAACTGATAACTGATAACTTTTTTTAAAAAAAGTTATCAGTTAAAGTTAACTGATAACTTAACTGATTTAATTTCTCGGGGTTAACTTTAATCTTAACTTTAACTGAAATTATTTTGAGCCTTAACTTTAACTGATAACTTAACTGATTTATACTCCAAAAACTGATTTAAATCAGTTAACTGATTTTATTTTCAGTTACGCGTCAAAACTGATTTATTTTCAGTTAAGCGTCAAAACTTATTTTATTTTCAGTTAAGCGCATAACTGAAAATAAAATTCCAGTTCAGCGTGTCACTGATTAACGAATTTCAGTTCTGCTGTAGGAATGTGATCTGAAATAGTGAAGGCAGACATATCGCACATAGTGATTCCCTTCAATGTGCACGTTTTTTGCAGATGTTTTTCAGCCATATGTGGCATATATGTATCATACATATATTATGAAAGAAAATGACAGTCTCTTTTCAGTTTTGCAGAGCGGTACATGCACATTATTAGGGGTAAAAACAGACCCAAAAAATAATTAACCACCGCGTAATCAGATCATGGCATGCTTTTTTAGCTACGCCCAAAACGTGAGATTACGTCGTTAGTTAGTATGTCAATAGATACTACGATTTTAGATCTTCTTTCATGCTTGCTGTGGGCTGAGGGCACCCTGAGTATATTTAGATATTTCAAAAATTACGTGTCCTAGCACCAGTAATTATGAATTCTTGTCGAAAACTAGTTTTAAGATGTCAGTTAATTAACTTTTAGAAAGAATCTGAATGTTCATGAGCAAATTTTTTCTGAGGTGTTCGCTAATCAGTTAGAAAAATTTGAATATTGATGAGCAAATGTTTATAAAGTTGGAGCGCACTAGAAATTGGCCCAAGCTTTTACGTGGTACATATCTTACCTAGAGGTATCAAGTCAGCACATACATGCTAATAAAAAATGATCACAGTTGTTTGTAAATCTAATTTATGAACATTAATATAATTTTAAAACCTTAGAAAGACTTAAAAAGTGAATTTTGAGTATAAATTTTGGATTGTAATTTTTCCAAAGTTTTACCATGTAACTGAAATTAAAATCAGTTAAAATTATCAGTTATCAGTTAACTTAACTGATAACTTAACTGATTTAATTTTGCCTAACTTAACTGATAACTTAACTGATTTAATTTTTGCGCAAATAACTTAACTGATAACTTAACTGATTTAAAATTCTGTAACTTAAACATCGCTAGTTGGGAAGGTTCTTTTGTTGAACAGAAAAAGGAGGCCTCAATTTAGAAAGAATGAAACAAATGAAGGCGCCGGGAATCGAACCCAGGCCGCCTGCTTCAAAGTCGAAAATGCTAACCACTACACCACAGCCCCCGAGTCTCATAGGCCCTAAATCTCATTTACAACACTTCCTCGTTTTCATGGTTCATTAACTCCAAAGTGTATCTTGATTTAAAAAACAATAAATTCACTGATTTCACATCGACATAAACTTAACCCTTTACTGGTTCGGCGACCTTGTGAGAAGAAAAAACGAAGAAGAACCTTCCGAACTAGGAGTAGCGGTGACTGAGCTTACGTACACAGAAACTACCGTAATCTTGCCGAAGTGTCAATCAGCCCTATCATACCACACTCAGCTATCCAATACCATCTGGCTAAAACGTCACTCAAGCAGCAACATATTTGTATACACTTGAGCTTATTTTCATGGTGAAATCAACGAAAAATATACATATTTACAAAAAGTTTGGTGATAATGTTCTAATTCTGACAAACTGCATTTGATACTCTAGTGATAATAATGTGTAATTTCGGCACAATAGTAGATGACTCTTAGGCTCGATTATACTTACAGCCGTACCTCGTATCTAACTTACGAAAGCATCATTTCATGAATATTTTACAAAATCAGAATGTGGCGTGACTTTTTCGTAATTTTGCCGGCAAAACGGACATACGGCAGTTAGTACTTATAAATCGACCCTTAGTCCAGATTTCTGGTATTCGTTCGGCCTTGAGAGCTACAGAAAACTTCACAGAAAATGATCAGACACTTTGGAAACGAAACAGCTAACTGACACAGTTTTTAAAAACCAACTAACTACGACTACGAACTACCGTTATATTAATAGTGCTCTGGAATTTTAATATTAATATAAATAGGAGCCCCCAAAACTTTTTAATATAAATATTAATATTAATAGAACTGTGATTTTATTTTAATTTTAATATTAATATAAATAGCCAGTCGAATATTTTCTAATATTAATGTTAATATAAATAGCTTCTCTGATTTTATTTTTAATATTAATATAAATAGAAGCTATAAATGTTATTAATATTAATTTTAATATAAATACGAATGCAGTTTTCAAGCTAGAGTTCAGTTCAGTTCAGTTCAAACTTAGCAAACTCACAATTTCCAGTGGTTCTTATAATTAACATTGCCTGTCACTGATAACACGACAGCCTACTGACTAACTTTTAAAGGACTATTAATAATACTATTAAAAATCAACGCCATTTTTAATATTAATAGTGTCCAAAAATTTTAATAGTAATATTAATATAAATAGAGTGTCCAATTTATTTTTAATTTTAATATTAATATAAATAGCCGCCCTAATTTATTTTTAATTAAATAATAATATAAATAGCGCTTCTCAATTATTTTTAGTATTAATACAAGTTAGGCGCAGGAGAGGAGGCGGAAGCACACGCAAAAGGAACCCAAAAAACACAAAAAAAAAAAAAAAATTAATAAAATAATTAGTATTAAAAGTATTTTTAATAACGATTTTTAATATTAATATTAATTATTAAAATAACGGTAATACGAACTCCTTAAAGGGATATTGAACCTAGCAATAGAGTTACTGTTACTGTTTTTTCCAGTTTGTCAGACTTTATATCTGATCTAGAATGCAGGATTTACGAATCGTTCCATTATAAGCCATTACTTAAGAAAATTAACAGTTTTTCAATATGTTTTTAAAAGCATTTTTTCTGCTAAACACTAAAAGCTCAAATATTTAACAGAAGATACTGACAGGTATTGCCAGAGTTTATGTTACGTCGTACGTTTTAGTGAGTCATGAAAAGTTCTATATTTGTGATCATGATTGTACTTGGCTTAAGACAGTCAGACTTATTGTATTGCCCTCAGCACTCAAGACAATAGAAACAAGTCATGGTAATAGCACGATGTAGAGTGCACTCAGTGATTTATACGCACTGTTACGACAAACGCCAAGGCATGAACGACTAAGTGCTTCTCACGAGTCACGAGTTTATGGACGCGGTCTTCACGTAACAGCACATATATACCTGCCGAGTCCCATCAAAGTATTACAAGTTACTTACAATACAACTGGTTTGATCTGTACAGTCTGATAACTTATGTAATAACTAACCTGCAAGACTACAACAGTGTATTATAATGACTACACTGGTGTGGAATGTAACCTACGCTGTGAATACAGCAGCGTGAACTTAGGGCCTGTTCGCAAATTCGGATTAACTGGATTAGATTAACTGAATAAACTGGAATAACTCAACACAGAAGCATGAGATCTGTTTCAAATTTAACACATTGCTCCTGAGTGCTAATTGCACAAACGTGCAAGTTCTAGGAAAAGTACTCAAATTCTACGTAGAGTTATTATAGTTATTTCAATTAATCTAATCCCGTTACTCTAAATTTGTGAACAGCCCCTTAGTTAATGACGTCAGTCATTGCACTGTTATTTCAAGACAGGTATGAAATAAACTTTGGTTCTCGGTTGCAGTTTGGAGAAATGTAACGGTATGTGACAGAATACCGCATCACAGGGTTGTGTTCGCAGCAGCAGCCAGACCACACCATTCACAGGCTAATCTTTGATCTGCTCTGACACTGGCTTATTTGCCTGACTAAAGTCTGAACGCCACTGCTAGGCCCGGGGGGGGGATAAAAACCAGTCTAGCCCTACCCCCCTCTTTGCAACTGATACCACAACAACTACAGTTGCTAGCAGGCCAGTAACCCCCCCCCCCCCAAGACCCCGCCCTACCAGTACCATACCCAGTGACTACCCAGCCCCCCCTGACTCCGACCGTTCTTGCTGCCCTTGATTAAATTAATGATTGGAGTCCCCGTCGGCTCAACTGGTCGCGGCGACCGCACCTTGGTCTGTCCCGGCTAATATTATTCAAAACGCAAGGCAGGCCTGATAAAGGACGGCTTGACTGTTAATTTGGCTGGTGGCCTCAAAGGCAGGAATTAATGCGGGCTGCTTGGCCCATTTGCTTTCTTTTAATGAAACACGGAATTATCACTATCAGCTACTCTGGCCTCTGCTTATTGGCTATTAGACGCCAGTGGGGTGAATCATAACAGGACCGTCATTGCGACCATGAGTGCTTCTCTTTACATATATACACAATATTCCTTAACATTATTATGCATATGGGGCATTACTGGCTGTTATTGAATTCAGAAATTCAATTAATCAAATTATGCTTAAACTAAATTAATAAACGGCCCTGTATTGGTATCCCACAAGTGGTTATATTGCCTACGTACGAATGTAGTTTCTTAACAAATTCAATATTTATTCTACAAAGCAAATAAAAACAAACAGAAAGTTATAGAAGGAACACAAGTTACATGAAAGTAGAAATATATGGAAAATTCTGTGAGGTGATTGCCGCGTTCAACATTCACAGGCATAGCCAGTTGGTTGCCAATTTAGAGTAGCCTAATATGTATTTTAAAGTTAAAATCTACACATAAAAAAATTACATAGGTGGAAAAGCACAATAATAAAAACAAAGTAGTTACTGCACCACACAGCTTAATTTTGTTTTTGCACTTGTAGAATTTCCCTAAAAGACGAAAGGTTTCGTTTGTCTGGATCAAAATATGTTCTAAGCATTAGGGTTGTCATTCCATTTGATTCAACGAAGTGAAGTTCTCACTCCTCAATACAAACTAAGACAGTTGTGGTGCAGGTACATAGGTAGGGTTGGTGACCGGCCGGGTAAGCCGCCGGCCGCCCGGAGCGGCCGAATTTTTGGACAAAACCAATTCATCCAAATCCAGAGTGTCACTATGAAAGAAGAAGTGTCTTAGAATGACAGGTTGCTATGCCAGCCTAATTTTGTCAGTCGGTCGAATCTGGCTGGCCGGCCGGTGTTCTTATATTTTGTCCGCCGATTGCACCAAATAAATTTAAGAATAGGATTAGGCTGTTCCAGAATAAATTCAAAATAAACTCATTTCCGTTGCCCCAAATAAGTTTAAGTATAAGATTAGAATTCTTTAAAATTTTAAGATCAGCTAATTTAATCCTATTCTTATTTGGTGCAACGGAAAATGAGACTAAATATATAGAATATTTCATGCCATGGATAGAAGCTATTATGAATATACTGGCAAATTATAATACACCACCCAAGCAAGACAATTACTACGGTTTCAACTGGAAGAAGCCGAAAAAAATAGCCTAAAAAAAAGCCTACGAAATCTACAAACTAAATTCGTCATAGTTCCTGTCGATAAATCTTCCCAAAATGTAGCCTTTATCTGCAAACCATACTATAAACTTATTCAGAAAGAATAAGGAATGGGCAACACATCGAGCAGCAGTCATGAATTAATAAATGAAACCCAGGCTGCTGTTCTTGCAACACTGGAAGAACATCTAATTTGCAAAGGTTATGAAATCAATTTATAATTACCATTTATGTACGTCATACCCAAATTTCATTAAAAACCCAATTTCTTTCAGACCCATTATTGCTAGCAGGCAAAGTATTTCAAAAAATTTGTCGAAACGAATTGGTTTTGCTTTAAAGTTAATATTACATTGGTTATTGAATTTGATTTTGATCTGGTACCTGGTAGTCGGGTGATGCCATATCAAGCAAAGTTAAAAATCTTAACTTTAATTTTTGGGTTGTTGAACCTTGGCCATCATGGCCAGCTGGAAAGAAAAAGTCATCGCAGAGCTAATGGATGCAGTAGAGATACAGACAACAATCGAGGGAACAGAAGATAGTTTGCGTGATCTTTGCGGCGACGAGATTAACAATGATTTGTCTGCAATAAGAATGAATTAATGGGAGCATTTGAAGGCATTGTCAATGGTTTGAGAATTCTTTTGCCACGTTTGCAAAAGACTTCGGTCGCGGATGATTCAGTTAGTGCGCCTCCGCTAGAGGCGCTGCTGCAGAGAATAGAGGCGCTGGAAACAACGGATAGTTCTGGTCAGAGAGATTCGAACGTTTAGAGCGTCAAATGGTGGCCCGAAGTAATGAAATAAAATTTTTGCGCAGCAATTATATTAACAAGGCTACGACAGATGTAATCGACGATACGACTCGTCCTGAGAAGGCGCAAAAAACATTTGCTGATACAGTTTTAAGTTACACCCGAACCCCTTTGATTGCAAGCCATGAGCTTCCTATTACAGCCACCAAGCCAATGTCAGACACGGAATGGAACCTGGTTACAAAGAAAAAACCTCGAAAAAATACGGTAGGCAAGGCTGCCAATGAAAAGCTGAAAGGTGTTAGTGAAGATGCAGATATTTTCGTTTATCGACTAACCAAGGATTGTGACGAGGATATGCGGAAAGAATTTTGCGAAACTAAAAACGTGCCGGTGACAAACGTACAGCTAGTATCCATTGCAGACTACCGTCTGAAAAGTTTTCATTTAGTTATTGCTAAAAGCGACATGGCAACCGTTTTCGATCCTGAGTTTTGGCCACAGTACGTTTGTTGCCGACGCTGGTACAAGCGACGAAAGGAAGATGTCCCAGGACTCAGGGATGGACAAAGAAACCCTGACCCCGGCAGCAGCGATGAAGCCTAACAAAGTCTTATTTTGCCACTGGAACATAAACGGGTTGCGATCAAAATTAGTGGAAATTGAGTATATTGTTAAACATTTCAGTCCAGACTTCATAAAACTCGTCTAACGTCAGTAATACAAAAAAACAGATTAAGATACCTGGTCACAAGTTGTTTCGGCGAGATAGGAAGAGTGGTCAAGGAAGTGGAATTATAGTTTACTACAAATCTACAACAATAAGGTACTAGAACAATAAGGTTTCCTTTACTTTACTATACAATAAGGTTTCCAGAAACACAAAGTTGGAATTACCGGATCTGGAAGCTCTGATATTGACAGTCAAAGGCACACGAAGGGATCTGAAA
Source organism: Trissonchulus sp. WLG1_4 (assembly GCA_030248245.1). Taxonomy (NCBI): domain Eukaryota; kingdom Metazoa; phylum Nematoda; class Enoplea; order Enoplida; family Ironidae; genus Trissonchulus; species Trissonchulus sp. WLG1_4. The sequence goes on from JASANF010013874.1 coordinate 28,692, forward strand.
ATTGTAGAAACGTACAGACCACCTAATTTACCTGCACAACATTACTTTGACTCATTATCAGTTGTAACAAGCAGTCTACTTGGAACAGTTAGTGATATCTTTGTAGCCGGAGATTTGAACTGCAACAGTCTTTGCCCTGAGGAAAGAAATACAAAGAGCTTATCTAACTATTATAACATGTTTGGTCTACACAATATTATTTCACAGGCCACAAGGCCTTCATCGAATACTAGTCTAGATTTAATTCTTGTTACCGATGTGGATAAATCTTCGGGCACCAGCATACTACCTACCGGTGCATCCGATCATTCTATTTGCCTGACTTGCTACTGTCGCCCTGTGCAAAAAGAGTCTCCACTTAAAGTAACGTATCGAAAGTTTTTCCCAAATAGTGCTGTCAATATTAAAACAGAACTACATGGTGCTAACTGGTCAAGCATTTATTACGATGCAAACGGCAATCTATGTACTGATGTAAACTTAGTTTACGCTAGATGGAAAGAAATGCTGCTGGTCATTCTAATCAGAAATACTGTAATGAAAACAAAATTCGTATACGCTCACAAACCCATTTGGCTTCGCAAAGAGCTAGAAACAGAAATGCGGAAGCGGGGCAAGTTGTCTAGGTTGGTGAAATCACCAGAAAACATCACTCGGTTTAAACAGCAGCGGAATTATGTTACTAAACTGAAACGGGAAAAACGTGAAAAACTAATCCTGGAAATGAGGAAATCAAATAATCGAAAATTCCATAAAATTGCCCAGCAACTGACGGGCCTGGGTAAAAATAAACCTGAAAATTGTCTTACTCGGATCGTTGATGACAATAGATTGATAACGGACTCATCTGAGCTGGCAAATGTACTGAATGAATATCTCTCCACATGTGTCCCCATGCCTCCTATGCTTTCAAAATCGCAAGTTTGAGTCTCACTTAAGTATTACTGCAATTAAACAACGTCAGTTTGCTGAATTCAACTTTACCTTTTTCCGCGATACAGATGTCCTACGGTTACTACGGCGGCTTAATGACACAAAGGCAACTGGAATTGACAAGTTAAGTCCTGCATTACTGAAAACGTGGCATGCGTCGCTATATATTCCCTTCACCGATCTGTTTAATCATTTTATTCTCGTAGATGATATTCCAAATGAGTTTAAGATTGCTCTAGTAACTCCTGTGTACAAAAAGGGGGACCCCTGCGACAAGCGTAACTATCGGCCAATTTCAGTCTTACCCGCAATCGCAAAATTGCTCGAGTCCTTACTACTGGAGCAATAGGACCGCCATTTTCACCCACTGCCGCCGCCAGATGTTTTTGGTTTCCAGAAAGGTCATAGCTGCGAGTCGGCCATGTTGTATTTGTCTGAAACCTGTCGGCGCCACTTAGACAACCACGTATCAACAGGCATTCTTAGCCTTGATTTGTCGAAAGCCTACGATTCGATCTCCCACCAACTGCTTTTAGCCAAGCTGCAAGCTTTCGGTATGTCTCCTAGTGCAATATCGATAGCTACTTTTCGAACAGATACCAAGTGGGCAAAGTTGGAAAGGTCGTGCCGTCTAGACTAGTTACTAAAGGGGTTCCAAAAGGATAGTTGCTTTCGCCTCTTTTGTTTAACTTGCACTATGCAGATCTTACCTGGGTTTATCCATCACTGACACTTATCAGATACGCGGACGATACAACTGTATTTCGTTCTTCGGCTCAGCTTCAGCGGTTATGCATACTCTTGTCACAGAATTATCAGCTTGTGCATATTTACATGTCGGACAACTTTCTGAATGTTAACGTGGATAAATTTCAATTTCTACTGGTAACATACGAGCAAACGGATAATGTCAACTTGCAAATATTAAATGTCAGAATACCAGCCAGTGGAAGTATTAAGCTACTTGGTTGGACTTTGCAAGCTGACTTAAAGTTGGAAGGACAAATATCCTCGATGATTCAGAAGGCAGCCAGCAGTCTAGCCAAGCTTTGACAACTCCGACGTATTTTAAACCAGAAACATTTAGTCAACCTTTACAAAACCTATGTTCGGTGCCAGATGGAATACGCGTCTGCCTTACTGTTGGGATCTCACGACGTTGACGGCAAGAGGCTAGAGCGCTTTCAGAGTATTGCGCTTCGACAGTTGCTACGAACGCCATGGTATCTGTCACCCCGCAAGACAGCAGGCGTTAAGCGCCTTTCGACGCGTAGAGACCAGAGAGCATTGCAATTTGTGTTTTCAGCCGTCAAAGTTGGTCATCCGCAATATATTGCATCCCTGTTTCGTAGGACAACGGGCCGCTACAACATGCGCCAAGACTGCCGACTGATAATGCCTAAATGCCGCACCGACTTAATGCGGCTCTCATTTTGAGCCGTAGGCTGTCCACGTTACTGTGGAACAAGCTTCCGAACTCCGCAAAGTCTGCGCAAAGTCTAGACAAATTCAAGAGTATACTTCATCATTATTGACACCAAAAACTTACTGCACTTAACATTGCTATCGCTTTCGTTATCGTTAAATTTTTAGTCGTGTTTGTGTAAAAGAATTCTTCCTACTGCAGTTACGACTCTAAATAAATAACTTATTATTATTATTACATCGCTTAAAGAACTACCTTGATGCCATAGAACACAATACTAGACAGTTAACTAATCCTTTCTGAGTAGATAGTAATAACAACTTGATTGAGTGCATGAAACATTTGAATGTAAAAAACAGAGCACCTCTAATAATACGTATGATTTCAGCAAGTTGCATAGCAGTTTAAGACATGATGAAATTGAACACACGTTTAGTAACATACTGAACATAAGTTTTTAAAACGGAAAACACACACATTAACATAATCAATGGAAAAGCCGTGTGGCACACAAAACCATTCGGATATCACAGTTACTCACGAGATTCCCTGACGTTGGAAATAAAATGGCTCTTTGACAACTCATACTTTCACTTCGGGAACTTAACATGTGGACAAAAAATAGGTATACCAATGGGCACTGACTGTGGTCCGTTCTTAGCCAACCTATTGTTATTTTGGTATGAGTTTACCAATATAAAAAAGCAGTTACAAAGCAAAGAATTCAAAGTATTCAAAAATTACAAACATGTTTCTCGTTACATTGATAACATAACGTTACTTAATGACAATGACTCCTTTGAATTACAACATAATGACATCTAACCGAATAGTCTGAATTTGGAAAAAGTCAATACCAAAAATCAGAAAGCAGAAGTTTTGGACTTGAATATTGATATAAAAGAAAACAATTTCAGTTATCAAATAATTGATAAACGAGACAAATTTAATTTTAAAATAGTGAAGTACCCCATCTTTTAAGTAATTTTTCTGAAAAGGCATCTTACTCAATTTTTCGAGCTGAGATAGTCCGGAATATATACTTAAGCAGTTACTTGAACTCCTTCATTTCGAGACTGCCCAAAATTCTTCATGAATTTCGTTCGAGAGCCTACTCGAACAAAAAGTAGAGAAAACATTTTGATCTAGCTTTAAGAAAGAATCCATATTGCTACAAACTGAACTGCCTTAATTCGAAGGATTTTCCAAAAATTTTTCGAATTAAGATATAGCTATTTTTCTTTTTTTCGCAGGTACCATAGGTATCAAAAATTCAGCTATATAATACCGTTGAAGCATGAAACTATACGTGTGTTGTTGTTGTCACCCAGATGAGGCGATCTGTGACGAAAGCAATTTTTCGATATTTTCATTTCTTCGTATAAATAAGTCTAATTTTTGTTTTATTTCTATACATGAAATTTCAAAAGCATGTCCCTGGTTGATGAATCCACTGATGAGTCGCCGTCTAACCAATGATGATAACCTCATCTATTGGTGTTCTCACTAATTGCTTTGCGTTTAACCATATACATTATTTTTCTGGAAATCCCTTAAAAAAATTTTTAAGTCACTTCCTATAAGTTATGATGTTTTTCTTACTGTTTGTTCAACGTATTTGTTTGTTTTTTCAAACTATCTTGTTTTGGTTTTTCATGGGAATCATTGGGAGAATGTAG
>JASANF010013875.1:0-33936 GCA_030248245.1 Trissonchulus sp. WLG1_4
AGCTAGCGAATTTCATATTTTTCGAAATTTTTTGATATTAAAAACTGTACATTTATTGGAAAATGTCATTTTTGTTACAATAAAACAGCTAAAACGATACACTACACAGTGTATTAAACAAATACATGGTACATAATGCAACTACATACATACGTACATGCTTTCATACAAGATAAAAGCAAGGAACACGAAGCCAAGGAGTTGCAGGGGTCTGGGGGCGGCGGCAGCCCCCAGAAAAAAATTGGGGAAATTTTTAATTTTTAGGCCAAATTTGGTCAATTGGAGACGCATCGGAAATTTTTCCGGCCGGACCATAAAAACCAAAGGGGGGACCCTTGTGTAAAATTTCAGTCGGAAAAAATTTCGGGGGGGAATTCCCCCATTCCCCCCCTGGCTGTTATATAGGCAAAGAAAACGCATTTACAGTTTGCACAAAAAAATAAAATTTTGCACACTAAAATTAAAATTTTGCACAATTATGCACACAAAATTTTTTGAAAAAAAACCCTGGCATAGATGCACATCAGAGTAAAATAGTTAACTAAACTTGAGGTTGAACAGCATAAGCAACGCCACAAAGTTTAAGGTCCAACTTACCTCAGCCGAAATACACGAGCAGCACGCGTCAATGCCAGCGGATATAATGGCTGACACTTGCAAATTGTACTCGCCCGAGCGCTGTGCTTCGCCGTAGAACTGAGCAAGCCAGTGTGCAAAGGCGCGGAGACAAAGCAGAAACTGGGCCACGCTGAAAACAGTTTAGACAAAGCATGACAAAAAATTATCACAAAACGCTAAACAAATTGGCTGATTTATCAGGGTGTATTCATGTACCTCATGTCATCTGAAAGACACTGCTAAAAGTTGAGCTTTTCAATGTTGAAACTCAGAATAGACATTATTAACCATATCGCGCTAAAAAAAATAAAAAAAGATTAGCAAGAAATAAACTAGATTGACTTACGTGCTAGCAACTGCCTGTCTGAGCGAAGCATCTGCCAATTTTACTTGATGGAGCTGCAATCGACACGAGAAGACTATGCACTGGCAAATTCTAAAAAACATTACAAACTGTCTGATGAAAAATTCATGCTGGCCCCAAGGCATAAATACGTAATTTCATAGCCAAAGAATACTGTTTTTTATGTCAAGACCTGGTTATCCAATACCATAGAAGCACCGCTGAAAAAAACGGGCACACGGCTAAACGGACGAACGACTGAATTGAACATCATCTGCTGCCTTCACACACTCGTATGTCGCAAAACCCGTGGATAAGTAGGAATCGAAACTTACATAAACGGTCGTCACTACAGATGCTCGAGAGCATTATTTGGAGAGGAGGGGTGGGGGGGGGGGGGTGCGCGACCCCGGGCGGGGAGGAGGGAAGCGTGAGTGGGAGTTTGGCCTTTTTTCGACGACAGCCGCAACCTGTTCAATATTTCCCAATTTTTCAACGACTATTAGACTTTGAATCATCTTCGGGACACTTTTGGGATCTTTGAAAATTTTCCATTTTAAACTGCTTTATTTGACACTTTTTCGATCGTCAGAAGTGGGTGGGGAAGGGATGAGGGAGGGTGCCCTCCGTATAAGCGGGGGATGCAACCATTACTCTGAGAGGGTGTCTACCTCCATTACCCCTTCTATGTGCATCTATGATCATGACTCACTTGCGTATTGTAGGTAGAGTGTAGCCTATGTGGTTGCTGATGTTTATTAGTGTATAAGTAAGCAAGTTCTTCCATTCACTGTAAATTGTGAAATCCAGAAACTGTTGCAAAATCATACAGACAGCTGTAAAGCTGGCATATTTTTAGTGGGGGTGGGGATGCCCCCCCCCTTATTTGGTCCGGAGCGTCCTCCCCCCTCATTTTTGTCGCCCCCCCCCCCTCCATTTCAGATGGGGTGCCCCCCATAGCCCAAAATTTTTTCGGAATGACGTTTTAGCGACTTTTTAGAGCTAGCGATGTCGGGTTTGTCGGGTTTTTTGGTCCTTTTCTGCTAAATTTAGTATTAGTGTACAGTACTGTGCAAAAAAGTTCCCTGTTCATCTGTCGTGAAAAGTGACCAAGGTTGGCCGGAAAGTGACGAACAATTTTTTTTCTTTTCTATTCTCTTCGCGAAGGATGAAGGTCGTCATACGCCGACGAACAGGGAACTTTTTACGCACAGTACTGTAGCTTTAATAACGTACGAAAATGTAACATTTAACGTATAATAACCATTTTTTCGTGTAAAAATGGTGTTTTATCGTGAGTTTGGTGCGCCTTCCCCCCATTTTGGTCTACGCCCCCCCATCCACGGGAGGGGCTCCCCCCCATCGCGCCCCCCCCCTCCATAAAATTTTGCCTAAAAATATGCCAGTAAAGTCTAAACAGAGTTGTGCTCATGATTTATTTGAGGTTCAAATTCATTTAAACTCAATTAACTCTTCAGTTAGGAACGGTTTAGTACTAAGAAATCTAAGAAAATTTAATTGTAGAGGAGCTAATACGCCACACACAATCACACTTAAGGTGGTAGTGTCGCCAAAGCAGTTTTGCTCATAAGTTGCAAAAAGAGAGCTTTTTGTTTTGAAATTGTACGTGCACTGACAAACTAGTAAAATGCTATATGGTGTCAAATAAATACTGCCAGACACTAGACTACCAATATCTACCAATATTTTGAACCAATCACCATTAAAAGCCAGACATCACACAAAAGGGACATGAAAGTTCAAAAAATCAAGCCAGATATCAGATAGGCCAGCTTGTGAAGTACATATAATGTTTAGACGCGCTATTTTTTGTCACCAATAAAAAAAAATAAAAAAACAAAGGTACAATTTTCTTTTGATTTTAAAATAAGCGTCTAAATTTTTCTCAATTTATCATTATTGCTGTGAGTACTTCACAGTTTCACAGTTAAAACACTAAAACAGGTATTACTCCGCAACCACTCCAGCAATTCGCACTAAATTTTGTGTGCAGGTATTACTCCGCAACCACTCCAGCAATTCGCACTACATTTTGTGTGCAGGTATTACTCCGCAACCACTCAAGCAATTTGCACTAAATTTTGTGTGCATAAACTAGAGCATATATATGTGCTTTTAATCTGCATAAAGAATTTAAACACTTTGATAAATATGACCAAGAGTACATAATAGCTTCTCACTCTATATAGAAGAAGAGTGAGACACTCTCCAGCCTGCCTGTGTTCTAGCACAGGCAGATGCGCTGGTCGTTTTCACGCTACATGTTGACATTCTATGCAACATGTGACTGGCCAATCAGCGCGTAGATTAGTATAAACTATGAGATATAAACTTTTCTGAATTTCTTCAAAGTTTCTCAATCAATTTCGCTGAAAGTTTGCCAAAATATCCCCAAAGGTATTTGCAAACCTTTTTTAATGTTTTTACAAGCAGACTATGAATAAATAATGAGTTATTAACCCTTATCCCTATCCCGTTTTATGATTGGAGCACGTGCACAGGCGTCTGCCAATCAGAGACAAAAAAAAAAAAAAAAAAATAAAAAAAAAATCAAAATAAAAACATATTATGAAAAACAGGCAAAATACTACACACCAAAGTAAAAAGATAGGATAAACACAAAACACTAAGGTAGGATAAAGCTCGCTTCTGAGTGTCGCAACTCACATTTCGCATAAAATGCGCAATTAACCCGACGACGACCGGCTATTGCCCCTGCTCGCACGCCGGGCCGGCTGGAGAGTGTCTCACTCTTCTTCTATATAGAATAAACTCTCTATTACCTTAAATCCAAAATATCTTATATTCAAACATCCTATTCCCCTTCCTATCTACTCCCCCTCTGCACATTATTCTTCACGCCTAATTACTTCCCATATCACATACAGAAAACACTTACTATCTTATAAGAAATACTACCGCCCGCATATCTACTTCTCCACACCCCACCACTCAGCTCGAAGTAACTAGTATTATATATACATAAAACACTCAATACACCACTAAAAGTAGTATGCAAGAAGCTCGCTTCCCATCGGCCAGTCACATGTTGCATAGAATGTCAACATGTAGCCGGAAAACGACCAGCGCATCCGCCCGCGCCAGAACACAGGCAGGCCGGAGAAGCTCCCCCCCCCCCCCCATATAGAATATGACCCTCTACTATACACACGACAAAACTCAAAGAATATCTACAGCTAATAGGTACACAAACCACCCTTCCCCGGCCCTTGGCTCCCAACTCTCCGCCGCATCCCTCCTCCAAAATTCCAAAACAAGCCAAAACAAAACCCCTAACCCCAGATTCCCAAGAAAAAAAGACCAATCTCTCATCTCTAAACTCAAAAATTTTCCACACTCGCACAACCTCCTCCACACTCCCCACTACACCACATAAACAGCGCTAAAAAGCGCAAAAAAAAGTGAGCGTGTGAAACGCATAAAACACTCAAAACACAAGAATCGGCAATGCCCCCAAAAGTCAACCCCCTTTGCTCATAGTAGGGTTGTTTCAATTATATCATTTAATCATTGAAACCCACTTTCAATTTCAATTCAATATCAATTATTAATTGATATTGAAATTGAAAATAATTAGCCTAAAAATTGATAATGGTATTGAAATTGAAAATATTTTAATTGAAATTGAAATTGAAACTATACTTTCAATTTCAATATCAATTATGCTGGGCTGGTTGACTTCACAGCACGTCTGTTGCTGGAAAGAAGTCTTGTCTGTATGCCTGTTTGTGCATGTAGCATGTGTTGGTGAACAGCCATGATTGAAACGTAATTGATATTGAAATTGTCTAATTTCAATTATTATTTTCAATTGAGCGTAGGTCTCTTTATTATCAGCTTGAACCTTTGTTATTGTAAACACATTACGATTTCTTTCAGTACCTTTGTTAATAAACTGTCAATAGACTGGACTCAGTTTGGTCCGAAGTTTAAGAATAGATATCAGGTTAGAATAAAACAAGCAGCCCCTAAAAGGAGCAATCTTCCAACCCGGAGATTCACATAACAATGATTAAACAAACGGGTTGTAAGCGGAGGCTATAGAGCTAGGAGTTGTATTATCTTGTATGATACTCAAGTCTAAAAAACTTTGGGCCTATTCCTTTACCGGATTAAATGGACTGGACTTATTTTAGTGGATTTATTTTAGATTTAACATGCACACTTTACCTTAGCGTGTATAGTTAAGTCCGTTTAATCCAATTAAAAAGCAGCGCGCTAGATAAATGTTAAGTCCGTTATCCGGACGTTTTAGAATGGCATTTTTAAGCTGAATTTTTAAACCGTTTAGTCCGATTAAAATTAACCTTTAATCCGGTAAAGGAATAGGCCCTTAGTAAAACAGCAATTACGCTGATCTGTATTTCTGTGACTACATAGTGCATAGCAGATAACAGAGGGACTACATAGTGTATAGCAGATTATAACAGTACAATGGCTTAGTAGCTTAAACGTTCCAACACAACTTTTACAAAAAGTATTGACACCAGCAGGGCCCGATTTATCGAAGCAAAATGTTCGTCGTTGAAAATGTTCGTCGTTGAAAATTTTGGATTGATCGAAACATTTTCAACGACGAACATAACACATAATTATAGGACAAATGTTCGTCGTTGAAAAACAAATGTTCGTCGTTGAAAAACAAATGTTCGTCGTTGAAAAATTTTCAACGGCGAACATTTCAACGCATGTCTTGAGCTCCGTTGAAATGTTCGTCGTTGAAAATTTTTTCAACGACGAGCTTTTGTCTTTTAGAACATAGTAGTGTTCTAAAAAACCAAAGCTCGTCGTTGAAAAATTTTTCAACGACGAACAATTTCAACGACGAACTTTCAACGACGAACATTTGTTTTTCAACGACGAACATTTGTTTTTCAACGACGAACATTTGTTTTTCAACGACGAACATTTGCTTTTTCAACGACGAACATTTTCAACGACGAACATTTGTTGTTTCGATAAATCGGGCCCTGATTGCCAAAAATTATTCTATTCACCGAGATTAGAAGTATAGCATGTTTGCAGTAAGTTAGTTTGACTGGCGTCACATGGTTGATCGGCTATTGAAAAAAATTACATATTTTAACTTCCTATATACACTTTTACTGAGTGCATAGGTAGTCCTTATTCCTTTTTTGTCGTCGCAATTCGTGGTGTCTTTCGTTGTGATCCGTAATTTATTAAAAAGTGGATTCAAATCTTTACATCATTCACTTTCGTTGGGTTTCGTAACACAGTGAGTTTAATCAAATGTTCTGCAACGTGAATGACGGTTTTACGATCTCTCTTCGACGCTCGTAACTCTAGGATTGATAAAAAACCACGTGTTAGAGTCCGTCTGGTTAAATACCGTAAGTGCGTGCGCGGTGCGTGTAATTTCGCGCATTTTGTGTTAACAGATGAATAGTTACAAACAGTTATTACTCATTAAAAAAGCCTCAGTTACGCTCAAAAAATTGAAAAATAATTGAAATTGAAAATATTTGCAAAATTGAAATTGAATTGAAAATATTTCAAGAAAAAAATTGAAATGGTATTGAAATTGAAAATATTTGGGCAAAAAATTGATAATGGTATTGAAATTGAAAATAATTGGGCAAAAAATTGATAATGGTATTGAAATTGAAAATATTTGGGCAAAAAATTGATAATGGTATTGAAATTGAAAATAATTACATAATCTAAACAACCCTAGTCTGGGGGCGGCAGCCCCCAAAAAAATTAGGGAAATTTTTGATTTTTAGGCCAAATTTGGTCAATTGGAGGCGTATCAGAAATTTTTTCCGGCCGGACCATAAAAACCAAAGGGGGGACCCTTGTGTAAAATTTAAGTCGGAAAAAATTTCGGGGGGGGGGGGGGGGGCAGAATTCCCCCCTCCCCCCCCTGGCTACGCCCCTGATGGTCGGTATATTATTATGTGATTTATTTTAGCCGATGAAGTGGAAACTAGACCCTCGCCTGGCACGCCTGCTGGGCATCCACACGGACACCCGGCCCAAGGTCATCGAGGCCCTCTGGCAGTACATCAAAACGCACCGCCTGCAGGACCCGCACGAGAAGGACTACATCAACTGCGACAAGTATCTGGAACAGGTACCGGCTGTCTATATACTTATTAATCTGAAGCCAGTGCATTTTGACAGGCACTTTGTACAAATATTGACGTTTATTTGATAACAGGAACTATGTTGTGTTTTAGTTACCAGAAAAGTAGTAATAGTTAATTGATGTTGTTGGTTTTGTCCAAAATTTATAGTGTATAAAATAGAGATAACGGCATGAGATATATCAAAAATAAGAACATATATGTTAAAGTCAAGAACTAATCCCGTTCATATTTGTTGCTTTTTGATGTTAATTTTAAATGTATCTTCTACTAATACAAGTATATTTTGCTAAGCGTCATCAGTCGCAAGACAGTCAACTTCTTTTAACTTTTTTAGATTTTTCAATGTTCCCGCATGCGATTTTTGGAGATTCCTCGCTGCGTGGTGACCCTCTTGCATCCACCAGACCCAATCATCATAAACCATTTGATCACGTGAGTGATTTTCAGGGGCTCAAAATGGCTGATTTAATCTTATTCAGAACGTGTTGCTGAATGTCTGGGGCCTGTTGCATAAAACTTTTCATAGGTAAATAGGTCCAATAGGTAAATAATTATTGTTTAGTTTCCGTTGCATAAAGCAATAGGTTAATAAGCAATAAGCAATAGGTTCAATAGGTGGACGCTAACGTTAGTTCAATAGGTGTTTTGCAATAGGTGCAATAGGCGAGTGTTGCATAAAACACTTATTGCTTATTGAGCCTACTGCAAAGAACCTATGAATTTTGTTTATTTTTCAATAGGTGTATATGGTACCTATTGTACCGTTCGTTTTTTATGTATATTACATGTTTTTTCATAATTTTTTGTAGGTAGATAAATTAGATGTATATATTGTGTTCGTTTGCAAAATTTTACAGAAATTGACTGCTTAAAACTTTATTTATTAGGAAAAAACTTTACACGTGTATTTTTTACGTGTGATTTACTTCGCCGCATGCAATGGTAAAAATATTGCATAATAATAGATCGAGCGAGCTTTTGCTCGCTCAGCTTTTCTTTCATGCCGCCATCTGGAAACAAGCAAAAAAGGTAATACACAATAATGCTTTGCTTACACAAAAACTATTTATTACTTATTAAAAAAATAAGTTGTAACAAGAAATATAATTGCAGCGTCATTATTTCTTATCTTTACTGGTGAAAAATACCAAAAAAAAGTTTTAAAAAGTGCTTCTAAAAGCATGAAAACGGTAGAGTCAAAATCATACATATTATATGCTCACATACACACACACGCCCGCGCGTGCAGGGCACCTATTGGACCTATTGCTGAAACACCTATTGGACCTATAAAAAAGCGCCTGTTACAATAGGTGTTTTATGCAACAGATTTTAATAGGCCCTATTGCTTATTGGCCCTATTAGACCTATTGCTTATTGGACCTATTGCTCAGGGGCGTAGCCAGGGGGGGAATGGGGAAAATTCCCCCCCCCCCCCCCCGAAATTTTTTCCCACTGAAATTTTACACAAAAGTCTCCCCTTTGGTTTTTAGGGTCCGGCCGAAAAAAATTTGCGATACGTCTCCAATTGACCAAATTTGGCCAAAAAATGTGAAAATTTCCCAATTTTTTTTCTGGGGGCTGCCGCCCCCAGACCCATGCAACTCTGTGGCTTAGTGTTCCTTGCCTTTATCTTGTATGAAAGCATGTGCATGTGCATATAGTTTAACTGTGCACTATGTATTTGCTTAATACACTGTTTATTATATCGTTTTAGCTGTTTTATTGTTACGAAAATGATATTTTTAGTAAATTTACAGGTTTTAATGTCAAAAAACTTGCTAACTTTTAACTGAAAAAATTTGCTGATTTTCTAGTTTCTGAAACGTCGCCAGTCATCATTTTTGTAATTTTCAGCGTTTTGAGGTCCGATTTTATGTTTGATGCTGCTGTAGTCGAAATTTAGCATTGTTTTTGACCGAAAATGGTAAAATATGTCTTTTTTTGCGTTAAAATCGCAAGTAAATGCATTTTAACACATCTCAAAAAAATCGCAAAGTCATTCCCCCCCCCCGAAATTTTTTCCTGGCTACGCCACTGCTATTCTTATTGTTTTATGCAACAGGCCCCTGGTTGAATAAGAAGCATAGTGTGGTACAGGGTTTGTGGTACAGGGTTTTTACAGTGAGGGTTTGTATTGTCTCAGACTCGGTCCTTGTTAAACTTGGTTCAACATTTACATGTATGGTTTAAATATTTTTACTGTAAGTTTCGTCAAATTGTCTTACGAATATGGAATGTCATTTGGGAGTCTTTCTCGTGACTAGCCAGAATGAATTTTTAAATTACACGTTAAAATATGCTTCATTTGACTTTTTTGCATCAGTTAGAATTCTAAGGTAGTTTTGTATTATTTTAGCGTGGAGGGCGACGAACCCAAGAAGACAGCCATGTATGACATTGAAGTGGAGCTGGTGGGTTTTGAGGGCTTTCTGTCCTGCAGAGCACAGAGTCTTAGTTTTTTAGCAGTAGTGTTATTTTAATTTCTGTTTCAGCGAGGGTTTATTCCATTAGTTGGGGGGGAATGGGGGAAGCCCCTCCCCCCAAATTCGGTCTCGGGGGAGAGAGGGTGGGTCCCGCCAGGGGGAAAAGAGGGGGGAGGTTTGTGGCGAAAGTAAAATTTTAGCCAAAATTTGAAAAAATTGGCATTTTTTGTGAAATTTAAGCGGTTTTTATCAAAATTTTCGCCAAAAATTGTCAATATCGGTATTTTCTGGTAAAAAAGGTAAAAATTTTTAGGAGAGGTTTTTTAGAGGGTCCTTTACTTGGCCTTAGCCGATACTCGAACGATATGATTTGAATTAGTTTGATTTATTACAGGTTCTTGAAAAGTATTTTTTTGTAGGAGAGTCCCATCAAGCAGCAAATGTCACAATTTCTGCAACTGCAGCAAAACCAACAGGAGATGCTGCCGCTGGATGGAAAAGTACGATACTAACGGCTTTATTGGTGATCACACAAATAACAGTAGCAGACTCACAAATAACAGTAGCAGACTATTTCGTATTGATAACATCATTATCAGTTTAAAGTTTTCTAATTGTTAGCTGAGGTAGTTTTTGACTTGAATGTCTAAATGCCGAACCATTTCGCGTTTAATCTTACAGTTTACGAAATTGAATATCTGTAGATTGTACGTTGCTAACAGGTGCCTTGAGTAGAAGTTGGGTTGTGTAGCGAAGCGAGCACTCGTGTAGACTTGACAATTAGAAATCAGGTTGCGTTGCGACCAAACCAACGATTGCGCAGATTTGTTAATATAGTTTGGATTTGGTATGTACCTACAGTTTATTAAACAAAAATTGTGTGACCCTGATCTCTGACATAAACCAACTGCGTGTTTTCATTTCGAAAAAACGCATTATTAGCATTAAGAGTGCAGCAAGAAGTCACAAAAAAGCACGCTACCCATTTTGTCTCAGCGTTCAGCAATATTGTTAGTCAGACTTCAAAGTTGCTCATTATTGCAGATCCAAGACACCATTGAGCAAATTCACCAGCTGAAAGTCCAGAGGGAGTTTTATCTGGGCTTTGCGCAGGACCCACACGGCTTCATTCAGAAGTGGCTGGTGTCACAGTGCAAGGATCTCAGGGTTAGCACTAGACTGAAATCGTCAAAGCTCAAGACTACACTGAATTGATACGTTTTTAGTAATGTTCAGTTTCACATTGTGATATGTTGCGCTGGTAGATTCAAATATCATTAAAGAAGATAAACATGATTATTAAATTGACTGCAGTTTTAGACACTGACTTCGCGCTCAGCCGCAAACTTAAGTGTCATAAATTTAACTGCTTTTAATGCATAGATTACGTAGACGGTGAACAATATGCTCAGAAAAAGCTATGTTGTCTTTATGAGAGATTGCATATTTTGTACCAGGAACATATAGGTACTCTGTTGAAGAAGACAGAAGCAAAAACACACAGATAATTTCAGGAGTAACTTCTAGACTCAGGAGTCACGGCTGATAACCGATAACAACTGTGACACTAAAACAGAGACACTCCTGTGTGAGGCTTGTTCTAGATATAAACGATAGTTTGTTTTTTAGACGATGACGGATTCGAACGGAGGCCAATCTGAGCTGGAACGTCACGTGGAGTTTTACAGCCAGCCGTGGATGAAGGAAGCCGTGGGACGCTATTTATATACCAAGGTAGTAAGCTCAGAAACTAATTTATTATTGAATACTTTATTAATTTTTGTCATCACTTATTGTTTTTATAGCTGTATTTTTTAAGAACAGTCTTTAGCTCAGTGCTTGAATGACAAGAATCCTTGCAGAAGCTGACCTAGTGGGTTTAATTAAATTCGTGTTTTGTGCTGTTTTTTTGAATCACTCAGTCTTGTGCATTCCTATGTGTGCTTTTTGTTTTTTAGGTGCAGCTAAAACGTGCCGAATTAGACCAACAATTGGATGTAAAGAATAATTAATAAACTGTCAAAACTATTTACTCTGAAACCATCCCGTGATAACGTGTACTCACTGGGTCGAGAATTTGAAATAATGAAATTAATATTAATCGGTTTAAAATCACTGAAATTCACTATTCTTTTCACGTCATTTCTCATGTTTCTCCAAATATTGTACTTTTGTACTGTATACTTTATCACGGGTCTTTGTTACATTTGTTTGGTTCTCTTTCTGTTATTTTGTATCTTGCTTGTTGTTTTGTGCATTTTACTGTTTGTGGTCGTATACTTGTATTATGTTGTCAGTAAAACTTCCATCAAATTCGTTGTGTAATCTTTACTAATAAGTATTAAGTTGCTTTACGTAAGTTACTTATTTGCTAACAAATCAGTACTGGCCCGAGTTTCTTGAAGAATCATTCTCGGTTCATTATTAGCACCAAGAGTAAATAATAGCGTCTCACTCTTATAGAAGAAGATTGAATAGGGGCATGAATGCTCTGGAGTTCCTACAGCAAACAGGACGTGTATAATGGAGCCTGGAACTGTGATCGATGTTGCCGAAGCAGAAGAAGATTGAGACATTCTGTAGCCTGTCCAGCGTTACTAGCACATGGATACATAATTTAGGTGCAAAAGCAACACCAAAGGTTTGCAAATACCTTTGTGGACATTTTGGCAAACTTTCAGCGAAGTTAAGAAACTAGATATAAACTTATCTCAATTTCTCAAAAAACTTGTCAAATATTTTTGCTGAAAGTTGTCATGTCCACAAAGGTATTGGCAAACCGCTGGTGATGTTTTTGCACCCGAACGTCTTGATTCTAAGGGGGGTGCCCCCCATGAAATCAAGACGTAGAGCTATTCCGTTCTGACCGATTACCCAGAATAGGATGACTGTTATACTACTCTTCCCTATTATGTACTCGTGGTGTTAGTGTAACTTGATTGATTGTAACCCGTATCCGCAATTACAAATGCATCGCGTGCAGAAAAGCGACTTGAACTGACTTCGCTTCAATTCTTGGGGAAACGTGTCGTGGAAATTTATTTGAGCAATAACACAGGGTTAGAAAATGCAGAACAATTATCAAACTACATATTAATTGCATCTTGCAGTACTCAATACTCATAACGAAGACACTGTGCGGACTGCTCACAAAAAAGCACAGGTTACGTCTCAAAAACCGCACATGACAAATTTTATACTGAAATTGAATGAGAAAAGGTCATAACTTCAAGAAACTTGATCTCAATTACGACAACGATTTTTATTGTCGACTCGCATCCACACCTGCGCTTTTCTACAGACTGTTCAAGCACTGATAAATATCAGTTAACAGTGATTGAACACTGTTAGGATTTATGCAACGGAAATAATTGTTCAACTGTTAGACTGATAGACTGTTCAAATTTTTATGCAACGGGTGTCTCACTTATTAACTACCTTTGATTTCATCAAAAAACTTGACATCAACAGGAACATACTAACACTGATCAACACTTGGGTAAGATGTTGCGAGTCCTTCTCAGAAGAAAGCAACTACAGCAACTATCAACACATGTATGTATAGACGGGTAGAATATATTGAGATGCCAGCCGATTTCTCCATGGACGGATTCTGCGGGTTTTCTAAGTAAAACTTCACACGATTTTCATCGCCTGTGACTTCTGGTTGATCGTCTGAGGAATGATCGGGATGCATATGTTTTTCGGAGTCTATAAATTAAGTAAAGCAAGCTCTTTTGTGGAGTGGGTGTGAATATTTCACAAAACAAGCCCAACCTGCGGCAAAACCTTCAGTAAGTATTAAGAATTATGTTCAAGTAAGCTGACCAGCAGGTCAGCTAAAACCTGTTGTGCAGCAGATAATTATCTTATTGTAAAATGTGTATGCAAAAATTCAATGCGTTTATATGCAATCTTACAATAAGTTGTTTATGCAAAAACTGGAAAGAGTTTTAATTATCTAACAACAAATTATGTAGGAATGGGTTGTTTTGATGAGTGAGAAGTGTATTCATTCTTTCATGACCAAAAATGACTACAGTTCGCAGGAAACATAAGATGCTGCCAACAAAATTATCTGGTCAAATGTTGGTACTATCAGCAATGTGACACACACGCACTATGTGACACACATGAACTAAACAAACGCACATTGACATTTTTCCAGCTTACAGTGTAACTTTTGCACTAGACAATGATGTGACGCTCGCGCAGTAGCTCTAATATGCAAAGCAAACTAACGCACAGACGTACATTGCACTACAAGCCCAGTGTAATCCGCCAGAAATCAAAATTAGAGACCTGTTGTGCTGTGGCACAACAGGAAAAATTAAATCCGGCCATTAATTTCGGTTCACGTATTTTCAGACCCTCGTTCTGCTCACATTTACTGCTGAGTAGCTCAAAGTCTGTTTTAGGACAAAACATGTTAAATTATAAACTGATTTCAAGGGCAAACATTATTCGCCAAGTTTGAACTGGGATATCTTAGTTCAGAGTCAAGAGCGTTAACGACTACACAACGGAGACCATTGAAGCACTTTAGTTAACACAACCTACCGTGAACTTTCCAATTCCAACTTACTAGCTTAGAGCGACAAATTACGATAAGTAACAAAAGCAGGAGTTTTACATAGGATAGGTTTTGAATAATCGTATAAACTCTCTATCAGATAATAGGTAATGATTTGATAGGTAAATAACGTAATAGATGTTGATTTGGTTTACCATCAAGTAGCTCATTACGAAGATGAATTAAGATATAATTAAAGTTGTATTTTAACGATTTAATTTGATTTATTAAAGAATAACTTCAGAATGCCAGTTATGATTCTAACCATCGATAGCAGATCCTGAGCATGTGGTCGGCTTTTGATAAGGCTTTTTTGGATGAGGAAACTTGATGTTTTTAAAACGACGCAGTCCCGTTTCTTCGTCAGATTTTGTGAATTGACCCGCCTGAAAGCAAAAGTAATTAGGCCGGATTCACACTGGCACTTGCACAAGCACAAGCACAAGCACAGGCACAAGCACAAGCACAGGCACAAGCACAAGCACAACGCGTAGACGTTCACACTGGAAATTGCACAAGCACAAGCCCAACCAATCAAATTGAATCCCGCCAATGTAACGTCTTTTCTGTTCAGAAGTTTAGGTTTTGTTCTGAAATTTTGGGCTAAAGTTTTAAAACTTTCTTGGACTAATTTACGGAAGAAGGAAAATAAACTAGAAAAAAGGGAAAAATAATGCTGAAATGCAATTCGAATTTAAAGATTAAACGAAACTAAAATTAAAGAACACACTGCAGAAAATTCTGCACAAGCACAAGCGCAAGCACAACGCTTGTTCAAAAATTTTATCTTTTGCACAAGCACAGCCAATCAGCGTAGAGATTTTGTAGCTGTCAGTTTGGGTATAGTCCTAATTGGTGCAAAATTAAACGGGAAAGTGTGATTTTTCGGAGTAACCCTTCTCGAAATGAATCTTATATTTACTGAAGAATGTATTGCGTTCATTTTTTCGTTCTTTCTCTTAATTTTAGTTTCGTTTCATTTTTAAAATAAAATGCGTTTTAGCTTTATTTTTGCCTCTCTTTTTAGTTTTTTTTTCTTCCATAAAATACTACGAGAAAGTTTCAAAACTGCAAAAATTTTAGCCCAAAATTTTGAAACGATAACTTCTGAATAGAAAAGACGTTACGCTGGCGCGCTTTAATTTGATTGGCTGGGCTTGTGCTTGTGCAAGTTCCAGTGTGAACGCCTAGGCGTTGTGCTTGTGCTTGTGCTTATGCTTGTGCTTGTGCCTGTGCTTGTGCTTGTGCTTGTGCTTGTGCAAGTGCCAGTGTGAATCCGGCCTAAATACATACAAGCTCTTCTGCTGAGTGACAAGTTCTTACATTGTGAAGCTTGAGTGTCAATATTCCAGAAGAAATATCAAACGCGGCCTTTAATTGCAAAAAAGTAACTTATAAACTCTAATTTTTGCACACATTCTCTGCTGAGAAGCTCCAGACCCTTACTGGTAAAGAGTCAAAAATTAATAAAACATTCAAAATATCCTAATTAAGTAATGAAAAAAGTAGGACCTTACTGAGATTATTGGATTCAGAGCCCAGACTGCTAACCACTACACAATGAGGCAGCGGCCGCGTAAAAATTACAATTTAACAGTTTGGAAACTTCAAGTGTTGGCAAGTTTTAATAACTTGACGCACGACTTCGGTATGGCCGTTTGTCCCAAAAATCTGATTGTAGTAGCACCTGTTTTGCAAACAATTTTTGGCCGTATTAATGGGTCGATTCGTGCTTATTGATAAATATGTAAAACTACTATTAGCCGTTAATATTTAACATCACACGCCTTTCTACCTGCAAGACAATTAAACTAAATTTAATTTTAATTTTTAATTTCTCACCTGATTTGCTTTGTCATTTTCACCGAAGCACTGTTCCGTATAAATTGCTTGTTCTGTTACTCGTTCCCATTTTTCTCCTAAACGAGTCCGCTCTTTTCCAACCAACAGTTCTTTGTTATCCGGGTGGTCATCGAAGTATACCTTGGCCAGGTCGTGCATGCTTATATTTGTCCCGGGTTCCATTGGATTTTCCACTATTTGTTTCACACCGTCAGTGGCTCTGAAAAAGTAAACAGTTTTCAGAAGAATACTACAATCCCCTGTACATGAGCTATGAGCATACCTGTTAGGATCTTTTCAGTATTGTGTGACGCAAATTTTTGCAAAAATTGCAAATATGAGTACTTGCTATATATACACATACTACCAAGAGTACATACTACATAGTTTCTGAGAAGGTTTTAGGTTTGATTCAAAGTAATTGTTTTTTATTTGTTCTATCATTGCAGTGCTAGGAAATAGAAACAGCCACAGTGTTTCTTTTCTTCTTTTTGATGAGTTTTAAGAACACTATAGTTTTTCGCAAACAAAAAGGCATCTCGTTTGATTAATTCAAATTATAAACTCGCGAAAAACACTATCCGCAAGCATTTCATTGATAGTAGAGAGACTCTCTCTTACACTCCAATAGTTTGAGTGCCCATCAAATTTGCATATGTCTCCTCATTCGGATTGCCAAGGCAGTATATAAGATCGGACGTTTTAGGATAGTAGCTCAAAACCACGTCACACATTTCATTAATTGTGCTGAATCCACCCTAAAACGACAACACTGATTGTTTTGTGAAACTACCTTAAACCCAGCATCATAAAACTACTACATACTATATATACAGTACCGACCAAAATCACTCGCTAAAGACTCCAGGCCAGGGTTACAGTACATTTATAAGTAAAAACTTTGACTCCAGAATCAAGTGACTCCGACTCCGCTCTGACTCTCGAGTTTGTACCAAAGTATATTTGGTCGGTACACTAATTAGCTCAATTATCAGTAGTTTTGTAATAATTACAAAGCAATGTGCAGAATGCGCCTTCATTTAGAGCATTTGATAGCTTAAATTAGGAAACAGAAACTAGAACAGAAACTGCAGAGTTGAGACTTGCACCGAGACCACTAATCAGTAATCACTTACTCAGTTAGGTGCTAAATCTCTAAATACGTTATGTCAAGAAATTATATGTTTTTGTTTTTGGACTTCAACAGTGACTCAATTTGATAGGTTGACTTAATTTTAACACGTAAAAAATAATTAGGTACATATTCAACGGCGATGAACTAAAGTCTGACCAAAAATTGCTGAATCCGGAGACAAAGTAGGTGGCAAGATTTTTGCGCTTACTTGCTGAATTTTTGGTTGCTGAAATTTAATAATTTTAGCAGGGGAATATTTTTGAGCAAATTGCGGCAAATCGCAACGGAGCTTCGATCCCTGATTGATGTTTTTTGTAGCGAGATCACTCGTAGGGCGTTTTTCAAGGCCCAGCATTTTTTGGTCAGACTCTTAGCAAAAATAAATCAGAACCATAACATACAAAAACGGGCTTCGTTCTTCGTGTCGTATCGTAGTCGCATTCTATTATAAAAGTATCATTCTGAAATAAAATAAAAGAGTATCGTTACGAAACATATTAGCTTTAAAATTGTACTGTTATATGAGACTTTTTTGAATAACGTTTGCAACTGTTTTCGAGCTGTATTAATTTTTGGGTACTCAATTTAAAACTTAGTCATATCTGTAAAACAGCAAAAACTGTTTACTATTTCATTTTTATTTTGATTATATTCTGCTTAAAATTATAACTATTGATCTAAAACAAGCGTACCAACCTGTAATATTTTTATTTCTTCATGAACATGTCGATTTGCCTAGAAATATAGAAAACAATTCATTTAAAAACCATTTGCACAACTTATTTATAAACATGTTATAGTTATGTAATGATTACGCATGAAGGAAATATCTGCCAAAACTATTTCTAACGATGAATGAGTTGAGATTAAATATGATCCCTGGCCCTGGCCCTGGTCTAATACTGACTTCCAGCCTTATTGCAGGCTATATTGTAAGTACAAGCCAGTGAGGCAATTGTTGACATCAAAGAAAAATCAAATTGAATCAATAATATGCAGGTGCGTGTGTAACTGCTAAATTGTGCGTGCCACCTAGGTCAAAGACACGGGCGGCCGCCAATAGTATACCAAAATTTCTATTTTCTGTGAACGCTTAAAACCTAGCACATCTTTTCATTGATTGTCTCATATTTCCTGAGGCTTAAGGCTCCGCGTAGTCGTGGGTTTGGGCTTTCGCTTGGAACGTTACCAAATAGTTCGTCACTTACTCGCTTGCATTTAAAATTTTAAATACAAGAGTTTACAGGAACCAAGATGACGAGTCGATAACGTGTTGTGGACCAAACTAAAAATTACATTTGCCCATCTTTAGACAATTAGTATTCTACACTATTACTATGTTAGTATTACTTTCTTAATTTTTTTAAAACAAATACGGGCAACAGTTTTGATGACCTACTTGATAGTCGAAGTCATAATGGTTGTCTTCAAACAAAGGGGGTAGCTCAATACCGTTTCGAACATGCCGAAGTCTGACTCCCACAGCTAAAACAAACTAACCATTTATAAATAGTGCTTGTATTAATAAACATAAACAACCGTCTAATCATAGTTTTAAGAGTTTCCCGCAAAAAGCAATTGTACTCACTTGTTGTATGTCCATGCAGAAGCCCAGAATGGACTGTTATTCCATCTTTTGGGATGCGCTAAAAGTAGAATCATTAGCTTTAATGTCATAACAGAATTATGTTTTAAGTCTGACCAAAAAATGCTTAAGCCTAAGATAAAAAATACGCAACTTTGTCACAAAATGAACGAATTGAAAGCATCAAAAATACAGCGAGCAGTCACAAAAATTTCACCACGTCATTTGTCATTCAGGGTTCAGCAATTTCTGGTCAAACGCTAGTCTAATTGGACTATTTAACTTGTATGCACATAGTTTCGAGAACACATATCCAACGGCAATTGACTATGAGTTCGAACTTCATATTTTCAATTTCGAGCTTTCTGTTTGAGCAATATACCATGTTCTAACACTGTTCGAAGCTGCTTAGCTGTGACTACTTCACACAACAAGCATAAAACTTGATGCTACATAGTTTGAAGGAAAAAACGAGCTGCCTATTTGTAAGTGATTAACCTATACTTGACATGTTGTCTATTGCAGAGATTAGCATGACTGACACTGGTACATCTGAAATCACAGAATCCCCGCATAGTAATTTTTTTCTGTTTCGGCGGAATAATCACAGCATCGGGACTGAAACTCATGCCAATCACAATGCTTCCAAGCTCCACCGGCCGCAATTCAGGTGCGAAATACAAGCGCATTCCCGAGTTATCTGGTGGAATATCTAAAACAAACCAAGTACAAGTGTACGACTCAATACAATCATTAATATGTTTGTTTAACTTAGTTTTTTTGTTGTTATTGGCTCATCTAAGGCTTTAATAAGGGTCGATTCATACTTACAGCCTCCTGTGTTATTGTTTCGTAACTTTAATTTATTATTTATTATAATTATTTTATTATTGATTATTTCGTATTTTTGGTTGAACGGCATACGGCAGTAAGTATAAACGGACCCTAAGTCGATCATTGTTCATTTGAAAGGTTTAGCACATATAAATTATGTGTGGAATAAAACTTTCAGTTCTAAAATTCACCTAGCTCAGGGTTGCATATGTATGTTTCATAAAGCAAAGATGCTTTTTATTTCTTATTCTGATTCAAAAAGTGGATAAAATTTGCGCAAATTTTCTTATAAGTTTATAACTATTACCTTTGTGATATTCCATGTTGTCATAGTGCACTTCGAGCATGAGATATGGACTCTGACTTTTGGCCAGCATCGGTACGCCAATATTCTTTGGATAGACTGTACCCTACAAATAATTTAGCTGCAAATATTATATCGTTCCTCGTGTTGATGTAGATATTTTAAATCATGAACATTTCAGAGTCACTCAGACTCAAGTCCAATACATATTATCAATGACATTTTAGGGATTGAAATAACTGAATATCAAGGAAATTTAATTTTTGTGAACTGACAGAATACAGCCGTATGCACGGTCAGCCGGCAAAATCACAAAATATCGTACATACATACCATGCATTTTTTACTATGACGTAATTTTTTAGTTGGACACTAGATCGGATAAACTTGAAATATAACATTTAAATGGGACACATGGGGAGCAAGGCGGTTCCTACAAGAAGCATATATACTTGGCTGAATAGCACAAGCATATATGCGGGTCTCCCTGTTAAATTGGGGGTCCTCAATTCTTTGTAACCTATATTCGTTTTCTTGTGCTTCATGCACTTTAATCGTATTTCTAAGCTGTATTGTTGACTGTTAACATTTCAAAAGACTTTTTCATAAACCCATAATACATAAATAAACTGTTTAAGATTTTTTAATTTTACGTGTAAATCACCACACTCATGTTTTATTTATTTGTATAATATGTGATGAAATGTACTTTTAAATGTGTATGAATTTACAATTTATATGTCTCACACTCTTTCACTCTACCGTCCTCATAGACTAAGATAAATCACAAAAATTTAAACTTTGTGTCACTTCTGCTTTCACATGCCTAGAAAGTAACTTCTAGATATTATTATCTTTTACATGTCCAAGGTCTCTTCCGCGTTTACGTCTACGTGATAAAATGTATATAAGTTCTGCATATGTACTAGATAAAGTTTTCTTGTGTGCAAAAAAAAACAACTGCTCCACTGCAAAGATTCTTACCTAAACTTCACTTCCCTTCTATTAATTTGCTGTCCTAACTGCATTAATCATTTTCAACTGAAATTTTCATTAACCACAGAGGACCTTCAATGAGCCGATGGCCGCCACTAACAGTTTAAAGAATTACTTATAGTAGACTAGTATAAGTAATATTATTGATGAAATAATTGACACATTCTGAGAGCTTATGCTTAGCTCAAACTTGATTCGGTTATAACAGAAATTATATCTGACACGTCCCTAAGAACTAAACAAACGGTGAGTACTGAGACTACGACAAAAGAAGACACTCGTGATTTTCGAGTAAGTTTTGAATGCTTTATTGTATAAAAGAATGCTACACAAACACAAAACGTTTGGGATTCCCCTGAGTTCAGCTGCTTGCGCCAAGGCCAAAAGGCTTGCGAGGAGAGCCCCAGTCACAAGATAGCCCAAGCTCACACTCATGCAACAATCAGCCAAGCCTAATCAGAAACATAAAAAGGGGGCTAACAATAGGAATGTAACCTGTCCTAGTATAATGGGACATCGGAATCTTGTGACTGGGGTAGGCGACACGGGACCGCCAGTAAAACCAGGCCTCCTGCTCCTCCCGCGTGAACCTCGGATTACTTGGTGGCCCCCCACAGCCAGGCGAACATACACATATACACATAATTTTGTAAAGAAGCAACGCCTGCTGGCAAGCCACGGGTAATCCTCTTGGCCTTCTCAGGCTGAGGACAGCTTGAGTCGTTTCCGAGCGACACGGCAGCTGTGAGGGCGGTAAAAAAAAATGGGACACATCAAATTATATACAATCTTACAAATTTCAGATTCGAGTCTTAAGTTATTACCCAATAGTATTTTGGAATATAGCATGAGTAGGTATTAACAGTAAACTTACACCACCACCAATGGCCCAAACAGCCACCGGTTTTGTAGCACAGCTGTACATTGGTGAGAATACGGTCTCAGCTTCGTTGAAGCAAGGCTCCTCCCTGCCTACGTACTGAGCAATGTCGTGGTCACATTGATACACCAGGATGTGATGAACATATGGCTCAGTGCTGGCTTGAATTATTGGAGCATCCTAAAATTATATGTTAGTTTTAGTAATTGTTTCCTGTGATGGTATCACACGGTTCTGTTTCTGAACTCAACCTCAATATTGACTTCATATGTAGGTACATATTTTCAAATTTGAGTTTGGGCTGTCCAAGTGTTATCGTAGGTGTTTTGTGGTCCTAAAATGATTTGATATTTTTATTCTATTTTTACATTCAATTATGTCACTCAACAAAACCCGGGCTGTGTTTGTACTTTGTACGTTGTTTTAGACTTTTCTTTCACGCTAATTACTTGACTCGTTTCATTTGCGCACCTAAAGTCCACCAAAAATCGCTGAACCTTGAGACAAAACAGTTGACGGGAATTTCGTGATAAGGCTTAATGCTTAAAGTTTGTCCTTTTCGTAAATAAATTAGGGTGATTTTTTGCCTCCTATGTCTAGCATTTTTAGTCCGACTGTAGTGCATTTAAAAGAAAAAATAGGTAGTGAAGTTTTACATGTCAAGTTCATAGTATGAAGTGTATGTTAGTGACATCGACTTGAGAATTATAATAAAATAAATATTGAGTCGAGTCGAATCGAGTCGCCTTACAATATAATAATACAATGAATGCATAATTATAAAATAATCATTTAATTGGAGCTGATGAAGCTATATTGTTACCTTGATCAAGTGTGATTTTCCCCACTCTGGAAGTTTCACGATTTTGCACATATACAATGTATGAAAATCGCGTGGGACAGTGGCCTAAAATTATGGAAAAACCATATGAAATAAAATCTTTTAAAATTAACATAAAAATGAAGATTTTAATTGTATCATACTCTGTATCATTATTAATTATTAAAATATTACTAATTAAATTAAGAATAAATAAATTTAAATTATATTAGTTAATGAAAAATTAATCAAATTTATCCAGTTGCGTTTGAGACATAAAAGAACAACAAAAAACTTGCATTTGTCATTGTGATATCCACTGTTCTATACCCCTCAGGCAAATTCTCGTCAGTTGGTTCCGGCGCCACCAGCATCATCATGCTTTTGACCCCTCTATCGGCAAACTCGTGCTTGGCAAAATCCAAAGGTGACTCAGCGTCGTCTCGATGCATGGCCCAAATCACACGAACTGTGCTGTTCTAAAAGTGTAACATCAGGATAACATTTTTGGCAGAAACTATGTGACGGTTATGCTTTTTGACGCATTTTATGTACTTCTCGTAATCTTCTCATCATTTCCCCCATATATTCAATTTTTTAAAGACTTTATGAAGGACTGAAGCTTCTGAAACTACCGTACCCTCAGCATAGGATACTAAGTGCTGCTCAAGTGATGAGCAAAATTTACCCATAAATCTGGTCTAATTTCGTAAAGAAGTTAAACATTGATCTACATATCAAGTTTCTTTTAGAATAGTAATCGACAAAATTGCATAAATACAAAAGTTTTGTCATGTCAAGTGTCGTCATTTTGCAAAAAAAATGTACGTCGACGCTCCAGTCCGCAGAATCGCATGTCTCCAGCTTTCTCTTGAACAGCACCACAGTGTGCGTATCGTTCTGGCGGGCGCTGATCAGTTCATAATTTTGATGACCATCCAGCATCGGTCGACCATTTGCTTCAGCATGCATATCCTAAAATTACAAAATTAAAGTAACTGAATTAATTTGCATGTCAGCCTTCGCATAGTAGTATGTTTTTGTAGTTTTTTGCTGCTTCAAGGTTGCTTAATATTAGTTCGGTAGCGATCTAAGCGGTAGAAGCGGTAAGTAATTGAAGCAATACGGTATCTTAAGACTTGTGTCTTGTTTTTTTACATTTCTCTGAGTTTTTCCTGAGCACCACCAAGAGATAGCTCCAAAAACACTTGTTACCGTCACGCACATTTTATCAATCGGTAATGCACCGTTGGCGGCTTTAGCATCAATTAAAAATTAAATCATAAACTCCTTACGTATAAGTATGGCTGGGTATGTTTCACACCGGCTACCACAATGTCGGCCCCCGCCATGCTGCCGCTTTGAGAAAAGCCTAGTCCGACCCATCCCAGGGTTTTGGCATGCACTTCGATTGTTATCCAGTCAGTTGCTTGGTCCCCCGTTATGTTCCAGTTTATGGTGAATTTACCATCTGGCGCAATCTCGACGCGATGAGCAAATTTACTGTGACTGTTTGAAATGCCAGCGACAACCAGCAGCAACAAATATATAAAAGGGTTCATAACGTTAAGCCCTGGATGTCACAGACACTAAAACAACATTGCTGATTATATTTGTATGATAGACATTTTTTATGAGAATTTGGCTAACATCGAAGCATATGGTTTTTAAAATAATATGTATAAATGTTTGTTTTTATTAACCTTTTTATGCCAGAAGAAGTCATTTGGACCCCGCCCCACATCATAAAAACCCCATCCTGGGTCTTAGAACTTGGCGAGTCTATTCTATGCTAGTCTATTTTAGTCAACTGTACTTCAAACTGTGACTTCATGAACTTCGTATTTACTAATAAAATTTTATTTAGGCTACAACAAAAGTAATGTGTAAATTTGACTTTTTTTCGCAGAAGCGGTATTTTCTTTATGGCTCCATCAAAATTTTTCACATTTAGGGCGCAATTCGGCAAATTTGGGGCAAAGTACATATATTAAGTACATGTCTATGTGTGTAATTAAAAACATAACTGACAAGTTAATACATGGCTTGAAACTGAAAATGTACATAAAAATGCAAAAATATGTTAAAAAATAGAAAATGTAAAAAACTTTTTTTCAATATATTCTAAATAAAAATACAATGTACAAGTGTAGCACACTGTTCTACCTGTACCACAACCGTTAAAAAGTTAGAAACGCCGAAGACAACCTGCAGCCATTAGATGCCTCCGGTGTTTCAAAAATCTCGGAAATATGATTTATTACATTATTTTATTTAACTAGATTAGCCGCAAAAATCTACAGACTGTGTGGTCTCAATACCGGTAGCCTCTGTTGCATAATTCCTTTTATATTACTAAAGCAAAACAAAATACTAGTTTTGTTACGTCACGTTTAATCGCTGTTTCCAGTTTTGGAATCGCGACATTCACTGCAACAAAAATTGAAACAATCATAGAGCGTGTTAAAAAGTTGAAAATTTTCATGCCTGCAGTTTAGTGTTTGAAAACTATGTAAAATATTTTCTGGGCTGCAACTGGTTTAAAGGGAGGTGCAGCGTCTTAAAAACATTCGTTTTTAATCATTAACCAAACATTAAATTAGGGACTGACAGTTGATGAGAATACAGTTTCAATTTACAGCATCAATTTTCCCGATAACAAATCACTAGATAATTTCACGTTAGAGCAGTTTACTGCCAAAATTAAACCCTTTTATGCTAATAGAACTGACTGCTTATAAGCACCTGTGCACCTTTTACCATCAAATTGAATTTTACTTTTATTTTTCTTGTGAATGTTTTAAATCCAACGTCCTATAATTCCCTGCACTTGTGCCAGTGCGGTATAAACTGATGACTACTAAAAATACAGACTGTCTGAAAAACTGCTACTGGTGTACTAGTCAGGTCGAGACTCTGTCGCATTACCATTTTGTTGCCCACCGATTGTGCTTTTAGGTTTGGGTCCAGACTCCAGAGTTTGGGAATATACTAGGCCTAAATGTTGATTTGAAAGTTTGCTGGAAACTTTGTTTTAATTGTCGTTCTTGCCTGTATAGTGTTGGAACCATAAAAAACCTTCCACAAAGTACATGATCTAAACTGTTACTTAAGGGGGTAGTGTCGCGAAAGCAGTTTTGCTCATAGGCTGTGAAAATAGAACTTTTTGTTTTGAAGTAGTACATGCAATGAGAAGCTAGTCCAACGCTGTATGGTATCAAATAATTACTGCCAGACATCACACTATCAATATTGACAAATATCTTGGACCAAATCGTCATTACTAAGCCAGACATCACACAATAGGGACATAAAAGTTCGAAAAATCAAGCCAGATATCAGATTGGCCAGCTTGTGAAGTACACATCATGTGTGGACGCACAATTTTTTGCGACAAATAAGAAAAAAAAAATTGAAGGTTCGTTTTTCTTCTGATTTGAAAATAAGCGTCTAGATTTTCCACAATTTATCATTATTGCTGTTACTATTTTACAGTTTAAGTACACCTTCACAGTTCAAACTAGTATTACTCCACAGCCGCTACAGTAATCTGCACTAAATTTTGTGTGCATAAACTACAACATATGTGCTATTAGTCTGTGTAAAAAAACTAAACAGAAAAATTGATAAATGTTACTAAAAAATGGAATGTGAATAGGTTTTTTTTCGTCATTTTTCCGACTTTGAGGCATTATTCCAAACTATATGCTGCACCAATTTTGCTGAAACTTGGCAAAATAATTTGCCATTTGGTAGATTTTTAAAATATAGAAAGAACAATTTCTAACATTTTACTGAACAAGTTTTACAGTCGCGCAAAATCGACTGCTTTCGCGACACTACCCCCTTAAATTAAACCATGACAAGTACTGGATGTATTACTATAAAAACTACAGAATTTGCTACCACATACTACTAATACTATTGATACGTCACAGTTGAACAATTATCAAGTTTACAAACCGTCTCAACCACAACGACAACATCTTGTCGTGACAACAGAAACACTTTGGTGCGACACTTAACACAACAACAATGACTACTTGTGGTATGAATACTAACTACTACAACTTACTACGACAACGAAACCTACACCGTCGCCCAGCAACTACAACAGGCGCTACTACTACGATTACCACTGGTCTACAACTACTACAGCAATTCTCACTGATGTTACCACAACAGCACCACCATTAACAAAACCATCAGCAAAAACTACTAATAACAATTACAATAATGCTAGTTGTAAGGTAATGTAATGTAATGTTTGATAAGGGTTTACTATAAAAGGGTTAAACCATGAACCATGGGGCTCTCAGGATTTAGGCTCGAAAGGCGAGGGCACGAGGGCGAAAAGTTACCGTGCGTCCGAGCCCGGTGGAACGTGATCTAACGGTTGAACACCGCAACAAACGGCCTAGATCTCAGTTCTCCAGCCCTCTCTCAGGTCCGGGGCTCACGGAGCGAATTCCCTAAATAGCTGCAAAGCCCTACAAACACCCAACACGCGAGTCAAAAAAGGAAGAAAACACAAAAACCCTTGAAATTAATAAAATTTATTGGAAGCAAGAATAACAAATATACCAAATAAAGGAAAACGAGTAAAAACCTAGCTTATTTCGGTCCCTAGACTCATGGGGAAGCTAGTCCTAATCTCAATCGGCGCACGAGGTTCTAACTACTTAACCCCGTTTCAGTGCGACGGCGCCACCCCCCTTTTTCGTCGTCTTCACCAGCTCACACTGACTGTAAGCCAGTCACACAATAGAACAATATA
This sequence comes from Trissonchulus sp. WLG1_4, assembly GCA_030248245.1. NCBI lineage: Eukaryota > Metazoa > Nematoda > Enoplea > Enoplida > Ironidae > Trissonchulus > Trissonchulus sp. WLG1_4. The sequence goes on from JASANF010013875.1 coordinate 27,286, forward strand.
TATTTTCGGCAAAATCCGATCGACCTAGGATTAGCTTCCCATTAAAAATCTAAATGCAGAATATAATAAACTACTTAAATTATTATATAAACTTGCTGAATTTGGGCTCTACAGTGTGAATAACTTCATAATTTAGACATGTGCAATTATATTCACGTTTTGTGTGCTGAGTCACGATTTTACTACGCTGTAAGCTAAACAACGAGCTATAGAAACTGCCGGCAGCTTTTTTAGTAATTTCTGAACTCAAGGGCGCTGCGCGGAGCGCTGCGAAGTGTAATAACACTATGTCGTACTATGTACGTAATTTTCTAGTTTCTCATTTTATATAATTTATATACTTTAAACTATCTCAAAACTACTTAAAATTTCTTTCTCTTCAAAATTCCATCAACCTACCTAGTTTTTAATTATCTACAACCTACTGTACATATGCGCTACCAGTACTCTTTAGAATCCCCTTGTTAGGGGTATAGCTGATTTGTCTTCCCACTGGGAGGTCTTTCTAATTAATGTTTGTAATATTCTATGTCGAGCTGATTAGCTCCGCGTTTTCGCGGTTGGTGTGGGTAAATCAAAAATAAAATAGTTATCGGTGCAAAGGGCGTTGCTACATTTTGGCGAGGCTGCCAGGATATGTAAATCAGCGAAAAAATTTCACCGACGTCTTATGCCAGTGGACCGCACCCCTCCCACAGCACCAAAACCACCAGTAGGAGAATCAGCCCCGGAGCCGTCATCCAGTCAAACATTACCAAGCGACATAGCTGACTTAAGACAGCGACTGCAACAGCAGTTCTATGCTATTCACCAGGACAGGGCTAATATTGAAGGCCTTGACCAGAACTGTTCCAGTTTATCGGAGTCTTTGAACCAGTTACGCGCCGAAATTCTAGACGAAGTCGTGGCAGTACGCGAACAATTGAACGATTTCAATCAATTAAACGAAAGACACGAAGTGGCTGCTGTTGTTGACGTAATGGGGGACCGTCTAGACTTACCTCGTGACGCGTTAGAACCGTTCGGCGAAAACCCGAAACAGAAAATTCAGGACTGGTTTACGACGTTCAAATTTGTCGCCGCCGCAAAAGGTTGGAGTGATGAGTTCAAAACCAGGGTTATTCCGATCTATCTCAAGGGCCATGCACTGAAAAAGTATATACCGTTGCCGGCAGAAATTAAATCGAACTTCCAGGATCTCAAACAGGAATTGATTAGATTGCTTAGCCGCCCAGAGATGGAATTGATTGCTGGGTGCAGTTTGTTTAAACGAGCCCAACAGCCAAACGAAAATATTACCGATTTTGCTTTTGATTTACAGCAATTAGCCGATGACAGCTACCCAGAGATGAGTGACAAAGATAAGGAGTACCTTCTTTTTTGAAGTTTCATTAGAAATGTGAACCCATACTATCAACAGGCTTTAGTGCCACTAAAGCCGAAGGATTTTGCAGAAGCGGTCAGCCAAGCCCAACAATTGGAAGCTCTAGAGGCTATGAGGAGCCAAACATCGGGAGCAGAAACCGCCCCAACTGTTCCAACCATAAGCCATCCCAGAATGACAAGAGTCTCAGTCAATTCCGTCACGCCAGAATACAGAGGAACTACAGATGCTCAAACACAACGTAAACGACGGGAGTTGCGAGATAAGGTTCAGCGCCTACTGGGACGACTAGATATGCAACAAGTCGAGGCCATGGTCAGCCTATTGAGAGGCGCTGGCAAGAACCACGACAGCGAGGTTTCCAAAATCATTTAATTGGGTAAGGTTCACTACTGATGCTCGACCGTTGTGCCATCGGTGTGGTCGATCTGGACACTTTGCTGCTGCTTGCAGGCAGTCACAAACCGAGCCAAGAGGGCAGATGAATCACCCAAACTCGTACTTTAACGGGCCAAGACCCCGTCAGCAAGCGCCGGCTTATCCTACCCGCGTCAATGCTGTAGGAGTAATGACGACTCAGGTGACTAATGAGGAAAATAACCATGACGAAATTGGCACTCCTGTGGATGCACTAAAGACATCCCTAAAACTAGAAAAAACAACGCCACAGCTTTGCAGGTGTAAAATCAGCGTTTGGTAGAGCGTCTTTGGGTATCGTCAGCTTGTCGATTTGGGCCACCGTCCTGTAAAGATGGGTACATGGTAACACACAAACGGGTAAGCCACTTCGACGGAAATCAGGAGTATAGGGGAAGTGGCGCTGGCGAAGAACCCAAAAGGCGGAGTATTCAGTGGGCCCCATTGTTATTTTTGACTGTCCTACTATCTCTCGGGGCAGTAGCCAGTGCAACCTTGCAGCCATCGAAGCACCCAATGATTTGTCAGTCTATGTAGGATCTGGCATCTCCCTAGTAAGTTGCCATGCAAAACCGATTTCTGCCCCTTCAAACCGACGTCCTGTTGTACAAACGAAGTCATGTACAATATCGAAGCGAAGCGTGGAAATGCGAAAAGGTGACACAGGTAGCCAGTCAGCACATGGCATAAGTGTGTAGAAGGACCCCTAGTGGAAACTGGCGGTTTGTGTGAAACACAACATAAGCTGAAATGGTGGTATACTGGAGGCGGAATCAATTGCTGTTACTGGAAGACGTTTGAAAGCACAAACTGTTTTCTGCACAGAGCTTACGTGTACAAGAGGCACCATTCCCAAGTCATGGAAAGCACGGCGGGAGATGTTTCTCACTGCACCTATCAAACTGGCAGTTGCCAGCTTTCAGATGGATCATGTTTACTGTGGAAGCCAGACACTAAAGAGAGATGTGAGTTTTTGCCATGGAAGTCCATGACGGGGCACCAATGGGACTCCAATTGCTTTCTGAAGATGCTAACCTCGCCCTAACGTTTCACGCAGGAATTCAGGTTCAAGATTGCGACGGGAAACGAATAATGATGAGCGATCAAGGCATACCTTTCCCGATCCTGAAGAGGCCGCCAAAAATGAAGCTGTGCTGCGCCAAATTTTTCAAAATATCTCCACACAGGCGATGAACCATTGGGCAACTCAACATGGTCTAGGGACTTCGGAAGTGCTTGCATCATCACTGCAGGCTGTAGCACTGAAAGAGCAGCATAACATACGGTTTTCTTTCGAACATGCCCTAAAAGCCGTTTGCAAGATTGGCATCAATACATTAGAGATTCTGAAAGCAGATTTATTGGCGAACCCGACCTTAGCAGCGCGTCCTATACTTCAGCGATCTGACATACATGCACGTGCAGGAGGAATGGCCATCCAAGTTTGGCCTTGTCAGCTGCTATATCCTGGACAGTAGTTAGTATTGCTTATGAACGATTCCTGCACTAAAAAAATACCGGTTATGTTCAGTTTACACCGCGAATTCCATATTGATTTTATGGATCCTGTGTCTAATATCGTTCAACCTCATGGGCTACCGGCGGATTGTCTCCGTAGCGGAGAAATACCATTTCATCTGCAAAATAAAACTATGTTATACAAAAAAACGGTACACATACAGAACTGACTCAAGCCCCGCAGCTCAGAATATATGACTGGAATTTCACGTCACCTTGGGCGTATGAACCTATTTTCCACCAAATCATAAGTATAATTGGTCAGATCTACAGACGCAAGTGACAATGAACCAGCTATTGGGAGAACTAAGTTTTCAAAGACGAGTCTTAGATTCCTTGTGTGCAAAACAACAGTTCAATCACACTGTTTTCGACGGAAGGAGTAATATGATCAGCAATATTATGCAACAGGAATATTTTGGGTTTTTGTATGGACTGAAAATAAACTGGTTCCAGGTTTGGGTATTCTGGGATTCTTCACAATTTACTGCTTACCATCTGAACACAGACGGGCTCTGACAACTGGAACAGGTGATGTTTTCCCTAAATAAGCAAACAGTTAGCTGCCAACACACGACGACTCCGACGAACGACATCGAGGTTGTCCTCTCGGGCCTCACGTGCTTCAGAAAATGCCGGATCTGATACACCCCTTTTCGCCCTACCGATAATAGTAATTTTCTTGTGCCCTGTCAAGTTGTTTTTATATACAACATCCGCCCATTAGCCCCATAGTACCATCTGAATTGTAACGTTATCTTCTGTTGTGTTTTCCCTAAAGAATGTTTCTGGGGTCCGCTTGCAAGTCGTGTGGACATACTAGCCACATTTTTGTGGCCAAGGGTACCTCGTCTGCCATTAGCGATGAGGATTGCGAAAACTGTGGAGCAGGTGTCACGTTTGGGTACCAACGTGTTCCCTGGCACATGGCCGCGGACCTGTTGAGTGCCAACATGCGGGGGAATTTCATGGGGCTGATGGGGCACTCCTTCAGTGTACCCCCGGGGTTCTTGCCACGGGGTCTAACCATGGCCAGGTCAGGGTACGGGACGCGGTTTTACGCGGGGGGAATGCAGACTGTTTCAACAATCCGTACAACGCCGCTTCATGGAGTGCATGGGACGTTTTGGGGAGACACCACGGCCTATGGGGGATTAAATCCCCAGTCTAGGCCATATCCATTACGGTTTCCCAATCCCCAGTTTCAAACCCCAACGATCAACCCCCGGGAAAGTAGCGTCGAAGTCATTTCCTTGTCACGTCCCCATAGTTGTTCGCCCAAAGAAGTGGCTCAGTCGGGAGGTTTTTCCGGTAACCAGTTTGGGGGGGCCCTAGAGAGCGTTCCAGCTCCGACCATCGTTTCCGGGCCTCCGGTTCCCCTTGGTGCGGCCCCGGATTCCATTTCACCCCCGGGGACCGCTGGTGTGGCTCCGAATCCACTTCCACCCCCAGGTTCTTTTGATGCGGCCCCGGATTCCATTCCACCCCCAGGTTCTTTTGGTGCAGCCCTAGATCCTATTCTACCCCCGGTTCCCTTTGGTGCGGTCCCGGATTCCATTCCACCTCCAGGTTCCTTTGGTGCGGCCCCAGATCCTATTCTACCACCGGTTCCCTTTGGTGGGGTCCCGGATTCCATTCCACCTCCAGGTTCTCTTTGGTGAGGTCCCGGATTCAATTCTACCCCCAGGTTCCTTTGGTGCGGCCCCGGATCCCATTCCACCCCCGGGTGCCTTCGGTGCGGCTCTGGATCCTATTCTACACCAGGCTCTATCTGGTATGGGCCCAAACTCCATTCCTCATCCAGCCACCTCTGGAGTGGTTTACCCCCCTTGGGCTGCCTGTCATCCAGCAGCCCCCTTGTTCCAACGCAACGACAGGCGGAACGGCGGAATACAATTTCGACGATGTCATTTGCCTCGATGTTTTAGAATCCAATACCGCCGCCGCCGCTGGCCACTGGGAGTCCAGCAGCGACAGCCATTCGACGAGGCTCTGGCGGCGCCGGCTGCGCCACCCGCAATCCCGCGCCCACACCCAAACCACCACTCGAAGTGTGCTATTTGTGGGATTCGCAACCCAGCTGTCTCTGCGAGAGATGCGCTCCGTGTGGCCAGCCGTCGTATGAGCACGATGATTCCCCAGCTCCCTTTTGCAGCAACTTCCGGCCCAGGGGGCAGCGGGACCAGTGTGACGACTTTGCCGTAGTCGAGAGTGTGGCCACTCTGTGCATTTGTGTGCAGACTTGCACTAAGTGCTACAAGGGCAACTGTGGCTGTGAGGATCCACATTACCCTACTATTCGGCTCGACCCGCAAGCCGAAGTCCTGGCGCATTGCGCCCGGACAATTGACTATTACAGCATGGCAAAAATCCCCCTGCCCGGGCTCGAGCGCTATGCCATTCTCCGCGCCATGGACCCTATAAACACCCTGTTCGCCCTTGCACGGGAATTGGATGGTTGCCTAAAAGCCCTGGGCCTCGGTTCCCCTCTTACCCGTGGGGGAGAGTGGCCATTTCGGCAAATGCGTGTCTAGCTCGGCTCACTTCTGCATTGCAGTTGTACTCTAGCTGCACAGATGGGCCGGGGCATTTGAGGTTTTATGTACGGGTATGTGGGACTATTGCGATTAAAAGCGAGAAATGAGCCGCAACCAAGCGGTATCCAAACTCGCTTTCCACCTGGTGGGCGAGTGCCCTCCGCCCCCATGTGGAAATGCCCCGCCGGTCGACGAATGGGTACAGCGGAGCAGCTCGCTGGGCTCTTGCCCTGTGTCAGTTTTCCAACCAGACTGTCGCTACACTGCTTAGTGTTATTTATCACCTAGTATCGGACGGGGATTTTACTGACGTCACTTTGGCGGTTAAGCGGTTATTGCGGGAAAGGGTTGTTGATGTCCTCAGGCGCCGTGCCCTTACGTGCGCTGGGTCCACGACGGTACTGCGGGGTTATAAACTGTATTTTGCTAAAGACAGTCAGGGGGAGCCAATGATCTTTCACTGGACCACTACCCATTAAGCGAGCATAAGGACTTTAAAACTTTTCTTCTGTGAATTGAAGATTAACTTGATAACAAAAATGACTGTTTCGTAGCATGTATGTATGTACCTAAGAGCGAGACGCTCTTTATTTTAAAGGGGGGCAATTGTAATAACACTATGTTTTACTATGTACGTAATTTTCTAGTTTCTCATTTTATATAATTCATATACTTCGAGCTATATCAAAACTCATATACTTCGAACTATATCAAAACTACTCAAAATTTCTTTCTCTTCAAAATTCCATCAACCTACCTAGTTTTTAATTATCTACAACCTACATACTTTCAAAC